>CALSCQ010001574.1:0-25908 GCA_943704525.1 Pigoraptor vietnamica | reverse complement strand
CCCCCCCCGCGTTGCAAACATACAGGTACTCAGAAGGACACGATACGATGACATGGATACAGGACACGCTTGCACACACACCCTCTCGCCGCCTAGAGACGTGAGCTTTGTCGGCAGCACGAGGGCAGTGCCCTTGCCAAACTCCTTCCCGCACAGAACAGCGTTGCCGGAAGAGACTGCCGACCGCAAAGCGGCGACTTTCTCGTCGCCGGCGCCGTCCAACCACGGCAAGTCGCCGGGCTCAAGTGCGACGTCCTCGGGCCACTCACGTGAATGTGGAACTGAGTCCAAACCAAACACGCGCGTGAGGTACCTTCCCTTGACGAGGTAGAGCACGGCAAATGGGACATCGACGTTGTGCTCCGCTAACGTCTGTCCCGCCAATTGACAGGCCTCGACCGCCGTCTTCGCGTGCGGCGTGCGCGTGCCGAGATCCCCCAATGCCTTCAGCCGCCTCTCGCTGAGCACGCGCTCCGTCGTCTCGAGCACGATATTGAGAACGCCACCAACGGTACCGTTGTCGAGCGTAATGGGGCTGAAGGTGAAGCTGAAGTAGCACTCCTCGATGTACCCGAAGCGCTCTGCATGCGATCGCGAGACATGCCGGAACAACAAATATCAACACGCAATAGTCAAGTGCCATATATAAACTGAGAAAGAAAGACGAATGACCGCTCGCTCCCAACGTACCCATAAAGAATATCATGTCCGGGCAGAACACGGCCTCCCCCGTGCGCATGACAGTGTGCATCATCGGAATGCGCGACTCTACCAGCTCGGGCCAGCACTCTGCGGCGCGCTGGCCCATTGCGGCAGGGTACTTGAGCGTGCCGAGAATGGGGCGCCAGCTCTGGTTGAACACCTGTGGGCGAAGGACGGACGAAAGTAAAATGATGGGAGGGGGGACGGAATGAGGGGCGAGGCCCGCTGCAAGGACACAAAAGCACCGACACTGACGCTCTATAACTGTCACATACCGAGCACACATACACAGGCACACACACGCGCCCTCAGAGTACAGTAACGAAATCTGATACCGCAGGACACTGGCTACGGCGACACCAAGGCACACACGCGTATTGTACGCCCGTATAATGACACCGGCAGTGTACGTGCACATCACATGCCATAACGACATGCCATCTGATAACGACATACACAGGCACACACGTATTGTACGCCCGTATAATGACACCGGCAGTGTACGTGCACATCACATGCCATAACGACATGCCATCTGATAACGACATACACAGGCACACACGTACGCGTCGGTACGCCCTATGACGACACTGACCGGCAGTGTACGTGCACATCACATGCCATAACGACATACACAGGCACACACGCGTACGCCCTTTGATGACACGGCAGTGTATGTGCACATCCGTCGCATGCCCTATAACGACACACACAGGCGCCGGCGCACACACAAACTGAGACTAACATACCAGTCCAAGCTCCGGACCCCAGTAGATGGCGATGGGAAACAACGCCGAGAGTACAATGTTGAACGCGATCCGCAACTGCTCCGGCCACGATTCCTGCGGACCCAATGGCGTCTTCGACCAGTCGATCGTCTTCACGAGTTCGTTGACGGGTAGCTCGCCCGGGGTGAGCATCAGAGGGGCGTTCGATCCCATTCTCGTACTGGGCGGCGTTGTCACGCGGGATGCACTGCCGCCCTCCCTCTCACACACGCAGTTCAGTCGCCGGTGGGCCTCAGAGCCGACTTCTCCCCCCCCCCAAAAAAAAACAAAAATGTAAAAAGAAGAAACAGGTACGTGAGTCTCAGACACCGGTGTCTGCGGGTGACGACACCATCGACAGTTGCGCCAGTTCACCGCATCCGAAACCGCGATGGCTGTCCGCAAATCCAAACGATGAACGGACGACAGAAACTGTGTCCCAGCGTTGAAGCGTCCGACAGCAGTGTGTGCCACGCGCGTACACGGCGAAACAACTGTCAAGGCATTTACAGTCCACGGCGTCTTCCGTCACCTCACGCTCCGAGGAGTGCGTCATCGCTTGTCTGGACAACTGTCAGTTGCAGAACCGTCGCCGGGTGGCATATGGCGTCATGCCACGGGCCTGCCGGCCGTCGCCAAAACATGCGTGACAACGTCGGGGTCTTCAGTAATCGTGTGTTTGTGCATAGATTTGCGCCAATGATACTGGCGCTGGCGGAGATGCTCCAGACTGACCGGCATGCGGTTCGGCAGTGCCGCCGGAGCTCAGACCGGCGGGGCCGTCCGCCGGCCACGGCGTGCTCGCCCGCGCCTGATGCGGCCGCAGAGCCCGCGGCGGTGGTCGCCGGCACGGCCCGATTGAACCGAAACGGCTGAGTGAACAGTCGGCTGCCGTCGTCACGGTGAGTCATCAGCACAGCGAATCAGACAGCGAATCAGACACACTGGCGTCGGGCCAGTGATACAAGTACTAGACTACACCTGCCGCATTGCATTGATTGTCACGCGGCCTCGGGGGTCAGCGGATCTGCGCGGCTCCAGCGCCGGCTGGCTGAATTTGCTGCCGAACCCTGGCACTTGGCTGGCCGGTGCCCCCGAACGGTCCGGTCGGTCGGCGCGCCCCGCCGAGCGCCTAGTCTTCTCAAGTGCTGACAGATCACAGCCGAGTGGCTGCCGACGTGGCCTCATAACATTAACTACAAGGCATTACTGTTGCTCGGAGGATCGGAGCGGTGGCATGCCATCAGCTGTAACCTATAATTCCTTCAAGGCCCAGGTGCCCTGCCAGCGAGAAACAAAGACCTGGCGCACGATAACAAAGCCGGCGGCCGCGGGCCATGAAGTGACCCTCCAGGGGCATGGACCAGCGCACCGACCGCGCTACTGCTGCTCGGCTCGAATGTGCAGTGCGATGTTTTTAAGTTCCGTTATGAAGACGTTCGCCCACTCCCGCACCCGCCCCTGAAAAAACACGTTAGTATGATAGTTATCGCAAGTTGTAAACATTACGGCAACCGCGGCGAAGCTGACGCACCTGCATCTCCTCGATTGCGCCAGCACAATTCTTGTACACATGCTTCATGGCGTTGTCGTCATAGAAATACTTCGACGTCTCTGAAGCGAAGTTCTGCGGTGCGATGAGTCAGACCACATACGCGACCACAGTGCACTATCGTACTTGTCCGAAGAATGGTTCTCACATACCATAACAACGCCCTCGTTCAGAATCGAGCCTCGCGTGACTCGATACACAAGACTCGCAATGACCTTGATGTTGTTCTCGCCGCGCGATGTCGGCCGAAGATCCGCGTATAGAGGGCTATTGCGGAAGTCGAGCAGGGTCTGGCATACGCCACGTTAGTTCGCACCGCGGCGACAGCGCTAATTGTGGCAACACGAAGAGTGTCAAGCTCACCTTGGTAAGCAGAACGCGTACAATCACGAAATCGAGGAGCAGCAGCCGCGCATGCTGAAAAGTCACATTGCGTGTCTCGTACACTCGATTAAAGTCCAGGAGATCCTGCGTTAACATGAGTGCCGACGCTGACACATTGAGAACGGCAGCCGCAACAGGTTGGAATCGCACAGTAGAGATACTCCACCTTCTCTACCTTCCACAAGTAGTCGGGTGGAAACGCAGTCTTATTAGTGAACATGCGAATCATCAGTCTGGCGTCGGGGCTCTTCGGTCCGCTCGTCAGCGACGGCTGCAGCCAAGCGCCGCTTTCAGTTTAAGCACACCAACTGCCAAGCTCAGTTTCGGGTAAGAGATAATGTACGCACGCGACACAAAGCGCTCGTCCGTACCATGAAACTGCAGATGGAGGATACGACCCGCGCGAGGCACTCGTTCAATATTTCGACGGCCGCCTGGCGCTTCTTCTGACTCGCAAAAATGCCGTCCTTCACAAGAAGGTCCTCGCACGCATCGCTTGACGCGACGGCGACAACTTTCTCCAGAGGATTTTGCCTCCCGAAAAAGTCGACAATCGTCCCGCTGCAGCGCTCGATCGCCGTCCCCATTTCGCTCGCCTTCATCGCCCGCGCATACCGCGACACCTCTGCGTGCCGGCGTAAAAATACCGCAAAAACGGCGGCGAGGCAATAATGGCGCAACCGAAGCTTAGCGGGATACGACAAAGGGCCGAGCGGCTGGGAACGGCGGAACCCAGCCATGTGTGCCCCGTCCACGTGCTGCGGCGCGTGCTGAGCCTGATCCCACTGCTCCGACACAAAACGCCCTTCGTCGCCGCCATTAGGGTCCGCGCTCGCTCCGATATTTGGGAGCGGGCGTTTCGAGTTGAGCGCATTGCCGCGTGCTTGGACAGACGGCTGCGATTGCTTGCGACCGCCGGCGCCCGCCGTTGCCTGCGCCTGCTGTTGTTGCTGCGACGATTGCGACGCTACGCCGCCGAAAGGATCGACAGCGAGGTGCGAGATCGAGTTTGCGAAATGTCCGGCGACATCCGCGTCGGGGTCGTGCACGAGGTAGTACTGCCCCACCTCGTCGACGTAATAATAGATGCCCTGGAAAGGGTCGTAATAATAGCCCGGCTGGAGACCGGCGCCATAACCGCCCGCGTTCGCATCCGCCGCCTGCATCCCCACGTGTTGCCCGTTCGCCCGCTGCGCGTTCCACTGCTGCTGCTGTTGCTGCTGCTGCTGCTGCGCTGCGGCCGCGAGCGCCTCGTGCCGCTGCTGCGCCTCGTACTCCTGGAGGCGCTGCTGGTAGATGGTCTGCATCAGGACCTGCTGCAGCTGCGCGTTCTGAAGCAGGACGAGCTCGAGCTTCCCGTTGACGCTGAACTTGTCGAGCGCGGGGTTGAACTCGCCAATGTTGTCGTCCATGATCCCGATGTCCTTGGAGAACGGCGCCTTGCCGAGCAGTTGACCAATCTGGTCGGACGTCCACACGGGCACAGCCGCGTTCATGGACCGCAGTTGCTGCAGCAGCTGCCGCTTGCGCTTGATGGCCATATCGAGCTTCACCCACGTCTTCTTGAGGTCATGTACAGACCCGACGGGGCGTCCAGTGCCCGCGGGCGAGCGGCTCCCGAGGGGCGACGCAGCCCCATTCGGACTTGCAGCGCCGTCACCCTGCGGTAATGTGAGCAGCGTAAGTACTCCCGTGAGCGACTGAATAGCCACCGCTGACGACTTACGTGAAGCTTCGACCGCAATATTCGGAGACGGCGTTCTGCCTCCTTCTCGACATCCGGCCGTTCGTCTTCCATGGCACCAAGTGCATGTGCACTTTGCCGTCGCTGGCCAACGTTCGCCATGCAAAGGCTATCGCTCCGCGCACATCGTTCAGCCTCACTGTTCAGTGTACGCGTGTGCGTACGTGCGCGTGTGCGTGTGCGTGTGCACGTGTGTGTGTATTTCGTGCCAGTGTCTGACCTTTCGGCAGTTTTTGTGTCAGTGGGACATGGTTCGGGTTGCCAAGGAATGCCGATCGTCACGTGATGCATCACGTGGATGTCGTGAAGGGCCTGTAAGTCAATACAATGTACTGGTGATCTTGCATGGACGTCGTAACGCGAGGAAGGACCGATATTCGCGAACTAGGAGCGTGTGCGCAACATGGCTTTTCAGTGCGCAGCACCGCATCATTTTCGTGCACAACTACAGAATAAGATGTGACCTTCCCAAGAGCCGGCGAGCGATCATGAAATTCATTAACTACATGTGTTTATAGTGCAACGTGTCATGGGGCATTATCCACTCGCCGTGCGGCCGGCTCGGCCTCGGAGCGCAGCGGAATTTCGATCATGTGCCTGTGGAACGACCGCCCGTGCCGCTGATGGAGGTCCTTCACGTCCTGCGCGCTGAGTGTCGTCCACCCGCGCTCGACCGCCCGCTGGAACCGGCGCATTTCGTGCATCAGCCGCGCGGCGTCCGTTTGAAACTTGGCGCCACAGTTGCATGTCCGCGCCCGGCACGCATACGCAACGCCCTTCTCGTGGCGCGCCAGGTGGTAACGCAGCGACCGCGACGTCAGTTGGGCCTTACATTGGGGACATGTAACCATCTTGTCCGGCGTCGTTGGATTCTCCGCATCGCTCTTCCTCTTCCGGCGAGGGCGGGGTGTGCCATCGCCGGGGACGGCGACAGCGGCCGACGCTTGCACTGCGGAGCCATCCGCAGCGGGCGCGCCCTCACCCTCTGCAGCGCCGGGCAGACGCGGTTGTAGCATAGCGGCGTTTCGGGGTTCCTGGAGGACAAAGCGCGCTGCGTCGAGGAGATCCATCATGCGGCCGTCCGTGCCGTCCGCTGCGGTGCCGTCCGGCTTTGCTGCACCCTGTGGCACGACGGCCTGCACGCCCATATCACGGCACTCGACCCCGCGGTGCACCCTCACTTCGCCGGCGTCGGCATCCATCCCCCTTCCGAGTGACGACTGTGGTCGCGCTGCACGCGCCTCGTTGCGAGTTCGTGCGGATGCGCCGACAAGGAAGAAGGCGTGTAACGGAGCCCTCGTAGCGTAACGGCGCAGAAACCAAATGTTACAAAGTGTGAATGGCGTTGTGGTGTGTTGGCAGCGCACTCCGATACATCGCCATAGTGAGCGCAGCAATACGCGGCATATCGGAAAATGTCGTCATGGCGGAATTAATAATCAGCGCTGACTATGGAATCACTATGGATATGCCACAGTCGAAATAAACGCCCGAAATCAAAATAAATTGCGCGCGCACGTCTCCAAACCCTCACCCTTCCTGCAGTACTTTTCGTGTCCAAACCCCCTGCACTACTTTTCGTGTCACGTTTACTCCTGTTACGACTTTGCTCGTTACGCCCACACCGGCTTGAAGTCTGCTTTTGAGCTGAGTGTATTCTACCCCTCGTCGTCGTACGCGTCGTCCGTGTCTCCGTCGGATATCGTGCGGCCCATGTGACCGGCGCGCGGGTTGTAGTGCGGGTCGGGGCTCTGGCTGCTGCTTGCGACGGAGCCTGCGCGCTGCGCCGCCGACTGCGCCTCGACAATCTCGAGCCACTGCGAGTTGTGCCACCGGAACTTCTCGTAGCGAATTTTGCGCGCCCAGTCGTTGTCGCGCTCCTGCACGCCCACTTTGTCAGCAAGGCGTCCTTACAGCCATACAAGCGCACGTTCAGCTCATCCCGGTGACGCACCATAATTATGTCGAGCGTAGCGTCGCACATCTTTCGAATCTCGGCGTTTTTGTCGTGCATGAGGTCGATGAGGTAGGCAACCGCCTCTACACGCATCGAGAGGGGATCTGTCAAGGAGAACACAAGCACAGGCAAGAGCGCACAAAATTGCAGCCGAGGACCCATTACAGAGCAGTGTGTGTGTGCGTGTGTGTTGTGTGTTGGGGGGGTGGGGGGAGGGGGATACGGGTCTGGTTGAGCATGACCTCGCGGGTACTTGTGTTGAAAATCATCTGGTAAAACACATAGACGATCTGGAGAACCATCTCGTCGTCCTCTTGCTTGGCTGCGGTTGGAAGGGAGAGGGGTCACAACATGGCGCCATAGAATAGCGCAGGCAGAGTGTCGACAAAGGGGCACATGCACGTGAGAGCGAATTACGCACAACCAAAGCGCACCGTTGAGGAGGTCGATGAGGTTGTTGATGACATTGGAGTTGGCCAGTGTTTCGCCGCACGAGTCGTCGCTGGCCAGCGTACCAACCAGTATGACAATCTGAGAGCCAGAAGGCAGTCAGCAAACCGTACGAAGCTGAAGTCCCAGTAGCGCACACACGCAAAGGCAAAGGACTTGCCTCGAGCACAACGTCGTCGTCGGCCGCGCCCGGCAACAGGCGTTCGTTGATGAATGGGACGAGGTCGTAGTCCGTGAGGAGCTTCTTAAAGTCAAACTGCGCAATGTTCATGTTGCCGAGAATCCCCAGCACCTCCACAAGCAGCTCATCCTCCCGCGTCTTCTTTGCGAGCGTCACGAGGTCGTGAATGTGGTCCTGCGATGGCCATCACACAGCGCGTCAACAACAAGAGCCAACACAGTACAGAGAGTCCCTCATCACACTCCGCATGACGATACAGAGCCATCCACGCATACAGAGAGTTCCTTCATCGCACTCCACATGACGAACAGAGCCATCCATGCATACAAAGAGTTCCCTCATCGCACTCCCTGACGAAACAAACAAGAGCCAACACGGTACAAGAGTTCCCTCATCGCACTCCACATGACGAACAGAGCCATCCACGCATACAAAGCGTTCCTTTATCGCACTCCCTGACGAAACAAACACAAGAGCAACACAGTACAAGAGTTCCCTCATCGCACTCCCTGACGAAACAAACAAGAGCCAAGAGAGTACAGAGAGTTCCTTCATCGCACTCCTGACGAAGAGAGCCATCCACGCACCAGGAAGCGCATCTTGGTGGGCCCCGGGTGCTGCGATATGTTGCGGACCATCTTCATCAGGAGGGGGTCCTTCGTCTTGATCGCGCGGCGTATGAGCAGCTTGAGGCCGTTGCCGTCGCAGATCAGCTGTGAGTTGCGCGCGTTCGCGGCGAGGTTGATGCACAGCGCCATCAGTTCGGGTGCGACGCGCTGGTCGGGGCTCTCGAGGACCATCTTCATGACCTGAGCGTGCGTGGCGCGTGTAAACAGACACACAACCCGCTAAAGCACGCTGCGTGTGGCAATGGAAGGGAACAACAACGCAGAATGCACGTGAGGCGACATGCCCGCACGCACCATGGGGATTGCGTCGGTGTACGTGAACATTGACTTGTAGCGGTCGTCCATGCTGATGTGGTAGAGAATAGAGAGGACGGTGACGCGGTGCGTCTCATTTGAGATAAGCGCGACCAGCTTGGGCACAAGGCCGCACTTGGCCATCTGGGAGCGGACTTCGGCGTCGAAGGACAGGTTGTGCAGGAGACGCAGCGTGACACTCAGCAGCGCCTGCAGGAAGGTTGAAGTGGGAAAAAGTTGGGAATGCGCAAATACCAACTGTGGCAAAGGCAATTGCACGACGCGCGCTGTGGCACGGTGAAATGGCCAAAGTTTTTCGTACTCGACTGCCACTTTAAGGAGGCAATGTAACGGGGAACTCACGTCGTTCTCATGGGGCACCAGCCTGGACAGCTTCTCCGTCGCGTTGAACTCGGCCTGCAAGGCAGACAAGCAAGAGAGACACGTTCAACAACAGATCACAGCAATAGGGCCCATCGCAGATGACCAGATGAAGGCGCACCATTTGCCGGTTGTTCTCCGAGAAGATGCTGAGCTTCTTGAGGAAAGTGACGGCCAACATCCGCAACTCGAGGTTCGCGCGGTCCAGCACCGCCGTGAGCATGCCAATAATGCCCTTGTTGCACATCTTCACCTCCACTGTCACGTCCTCGGCGAGATTAAGCAACAGGTGGAAGGCGACTGCCCAGAGGCACAAGTACGGTGAGCGGGTGGCGTTGGAGGCTCAATACAAATAGGACGTGCCCCTGGGGCTCGAGTCTTACTTGGACAAACAACCTACCGAACAAAAGCTGCTCCTGCTTGCGACACATTGAGCGAAACCGCTTCGACTCCGACTCGTACTCCTTCGTGGCCGCCTTATCGGTCGGATTGTCCTTCACTGCGCGCGTCGAGAGAAAGGGCGCTGAGAAACACTGCAACAGACGACAACCTTCGAACACGCGATTGCAAACTGGCCGAGCCGTCACGTGCCTGCGGCCTTAAGCTTGTCGAGCGCGCCCAGCCACGAGTTGTAGCGGTTGATTTCGTTGTCGACCACGCGGAGCGTCATCGACCCAATCTGGTGCTGCGCGATGATGGGGTGGAACTGCGAGAACGTCGACACGCAGAAGAAGATGTACACAATGTTCGTCACGAGCTCGATGCTCTTGCGGCCGTCCTCCTTCAGCACGCGCGCAAGGGCGCCGATGAGCGTCTCTGGAGGGCGAGTGTGTCGGTAAGGGTCGTGGCAATGTAGTCCACACGCAATCAACAAAGAGGGCCCACGCCACAGGTCTGCAGCCTACACACTGCGACGGCACGCACCATTCGCGACAATTTCCTCGAGGTTGTCCGGCAGGCGCGTGAGCTGGAGCACGAGCGACGTCCCGCGAATTTTCTCAGGCATGTCCTCGTAGAGAAACTCTATGTATTCGTCGAGGTCGTTGATGTTCGCCTTTTCCGCCGGCTGCGTCGTGCGTGCGAGTGAGTCAGACACAGACTAACGTCAAGCGGACCGCCGAGAGGGAAAGCCTACCCTGTCTTCGCCCGGGTAATTCGGCTGCAGATTCATCGACGTCTCCTCCTTGTCCGCTGCAATACAGCAATTGTCGCCATGAGTCAAGCATGACACAGCCCCATCCACGGGTGCGCTCAAACGGACGCGACAAGCCGGCCTCACATGTCCCAACGCGCCACTGCCGCCAACGCAATGCGACGCACCGGGCATGGAGCTTTGTCGCTGTAACAAGTAGTGCAGGAGCTGCTCGACCTCGGGGGCCTTGCTCGGGTGAATCAGCTCGCATTTGCCGATGATTTCCTCCGCAAGGCGGGGGATGTTCGTCTCGGGGCTGAGTGCCTTGACACGAATGCTATTGCACACAATGTGGCCGATTAGCACCACATACACACGCGCTGACACGAAGACGTGGACGACACATACGGTCACGCCGCGGCGCGCTTACAGTTTCTGGCACTGCTTCTTGTCGCCCAAAATGGCCTCGCCATTGTCGGCGAGAATCGTCGCCTCGACCTCATAATGCACGACAATTGCTTGCTTGACGGGATGGACGTCGATGTGCCCCCCCTTCACCTTGCTGCAAGGCCATCAATGTGTAAGCTAGAAACAACACTTCGTAGCACCTGTAGGCAAACCACTGCAATCAGAATCACGACATTATGCGTATGCCCGCCCACCCACCGCTTCAAATAGCGCGCCTCTTCTTGCATTTTCCACTCCCGCGCACAAAAGAGGCGTGTTGAGCGACTTCTTTGCCCACCCGAAACGAGTTTGAACTCAAACTGCCAGCCACATTCCGGAGGTGTCACGTGATGTCCAATTTCATCCGGGGCAGGCAGTGGGATTTTGTATTACGCACGCATCTATACATCTGACACCAGCATTTCGCCGGCTGTCCCACTCGCAGTCAACGGCACAAGCGCAGTCTCCGTCCGCGGATCCACGCCGTCGCTCGCAATGGCACCGGGGACCACAAACGGGTTCACGGCGGCATCGCTTGCTTCGGTATCGCTTGCTTCGGCAGCCCTCTGTCGCGCCGGCACAGTCCCACTCAGCCTCGATGGGCCAGGCGCACTCCGCCTGCGCCGGAGCTCGAGCAAACTGACGGGGTCGCTATGAGTGACGCCCAATGCACGGTGGCCGGGCGCTCGTCGCAAACTACCCCGCCGGGCGCCATTGGCGTCCGACGTTGTGCGCACGAGTGCGCGGTGCGTCGAGAGCCGCGCACCGGGGACCACGTCCTCGCCCGGCGCGCCGTCCAAAAACGAGACACGACGTACAGTGGGGACATGCGCCGCGATGGCATTCTCTGCCGCGGCCTCGGCACGCCCTGACATGTCCGCACTGCTGAGTGACGTAGGCGGCGAGCCCAAGGGGGCCGGCGGGACCGCATTCGCCACCTGCTGCAAGGGCGTCGAGGAGAATGCAACTGGCGCGGGCTCAGCGGCGCCAACCACGACGGCCTCCGATTCAATTCCGCCGTAGTACTGCTTCGTCTTGGCGTTGGCGTCGGCGATGCGCTCTCGGATTTTGCGCGACGGCGTGCGCTTCTTCGCCGGGGGTGGCTGCCGCAACTCGGGCGCATGGTCCCAGCCGCGGGCTTCCCCCCACGCCCACGCGACAACGGCCGCACCAGCGCCCTCAGTCGCACCAGCAAAGTACGCCGTCGCCGCCGACAGGAGAACGCGCAGCACGATCATAGCGAGCAGTGCAAAGAGGCAGATGGCCTGGAGGGCCACAAGGGATGTGCTCATCATGCGCGACGCCCCGCGCGCCGACTGGTCGTCGTCGTACCCAAGCGACAGGACGCACGCCTCGCGCACCTGAAACGTGGCCACAACGACGAGCACGATGAGGGACACCGCCTCCATCCCCGCGTCGATTCTGTAACGCCAGGGGCACAAGTGCCAATTGGCGAGGAACGCCGCCCACAGAAGGAAGCAGAGCACGTAGATGCGCACGCCCGGATCCGTGATGAGGACACCGCACAGAGTGAACGCCATGCGATACACGAGCACCGCAACGTCCCAGTAGAAGAATTCCGGAAGGTACGGCGCATGCGCTGCGTGGGCCAGCATGGCCACGTGACCTCGCCACCCACGACGCGTGCCCTCACTCAAGGCGCCCTTCTCGCCGTCCGTCTCCGCCGGATCGCACACTGGGCAGTACGCCGGTGCCTTGACGACTGCGATGTCGTCTGCGCCAATTTCCGCGCTCGGTTCAATGCCAAACGTGTCATCGAGCGTGTTGTTATCGCCTTCTGCGTTATTCACAGCATCCATGTAGCTCGTCATGACAGCGTCCGCGACGCCTTCGCTGTCGTCATCGATGGCTCCCTCGTCATCGTCGCCCTCTGATGGTTCGCTCGTCGGCGTCGGCGGCGGCCTGTGGTGCCACAGCGCAGTCGCAAGAAGCAGGGGCGCCGCGGCGAAGACGAGGAGAGAAGCGAAAGCCGCGATCTGCCAGCCGTGGTCGAAGCATCGCACGGACGCCATTTCGTAGAGGCGCATCTCACCATCGATCTCGACGCAGTGGACCAGCCGCGCAACCGTCGACAGCAGGGGCGGGAGGGCGAGCACAAATACGGCATAGAGCATGCCGGCCGGAAACTTGCGCGCAGGGGCAATCTGAGGACGGACAAAGTCAGCCGTCACGAGCGATACACTAGAACGCAAGCACACTCGTGCCACTCACCCGCCGCAGCCTGTCCTTGCACGCCGCAAGCATGCGACCCAGTTGCCAATACATGACGTACGACACTGCCAAAGCGCCCAAGACAAGCGGTCCGACAAGCTCAAAAAAGACATTCCCGAGGGAATCTATGCCGGGCCGAATGCACACGTCCGTGCGGAGGTCGGGGGCTGCGGTGAACTGCAGCGTGCTGATGCCAACGATCGCCAGTACGGACTCTGCGTCGGGGTTGCCCGCAAAGCTGAGGACGATGAAGGCGGAGAAGGCGAACCCTGCAATCACACGCAGCCCGCCCGAGTCGCCGACCGGGAACACAAGCAGCAGCGCAACGAGCACCGCAATGGCGACGATGAGGACTGGAATGAGCCAGGCGCCGTCGTGGCAGTCGGAGTTGTCTGCACGGATAGGCGCACGTAAGAGATGCAGACGCAACCAAGCAATGCAGAGATGTTGAGAAATTCGCACCACTCACCGACGCAAGTGCGGCGCATGAGAGACACGCCCATCCCCGAATCGCAGTCGGAGCACAGTGGGCCAGAGCGGTGAGGGGCGCACGGGGACAAATCGCACGCCGCCGCCGTCGCACAGCAGTACCCCGGCGGACAGACGAGGTACGAGGCATCCCTGGTCGAGGGGTTGCCCCAGTGCCGCGACACGGGCCGAATGTGGTCGCCGCCGGAGCAGAGGGCGCCGGCGGGACATGCCGAGCATCCGAACACGCTGGTATCCGTCCCGTTAGCAACCATGTACATCCCTGCGCGAGGTGCAAGGTCGATGTTGTTGATGAGCGACGCAAGACGACACACACACGCACAACACAGAGACTGCCCGACGACGGTCGACACAATCAGACACCAACCTCGAGCGCACTTCTGACACGAAAGTTCGAGCGCCGTGTTTTCCGCGATCGTGAAATAGTGGCCCGCTGGGCACGTGATCGCGCTGCGTACTCGGCGGAGCTTGGTTGTGGCGCCGAGCACAGCGATGGACGTAACGGCTCGCGGCACTTGCATCACCGAGCCCACGAGGTCCACGTCGCCGCCGCCGGCGTACACGTCGCTGCCGGACGAGGCGTCGTTGTTGTAAAAGTCGCAGTTGATCGCCGCAAACTGAGCCAGGCGGCTCACGTAGACGGCACCCCCGACACGCGCCTCGTTCTGAACAAAGCGTGAGTCGGTCACCCGCGCGGACATCCGCCCCTCAAAGTAGAGCGCACCGCCCGAAACGCTGCCGGCGTTTCCAGAGAACGTGCTGTCCGTGATCGTGCAGTTCGCCGAGTCCGCAATCATGCTGAGGACGCCCGCGCCCTTGCGCCCTCTGTTGCTCGTAAATACCGTGCCGGCGCACCGCAGGACCATGTCCGTCCCCGTGCGCGCGACGAACTCGAGCGCGCCGCTCCCGCCGCCCGCGACGTTGTTGCACATGGCGCAGTCCACGACGGAGACCGTGTGGTTGGCGGAAGACTCGTCAAAGAGAACGCCGACGCCGCCCGACGACGACCCCGTGAGCACATCAACCGCATTTCCTACGATGGCGGTGCGCGCCAGTGTGAAGGTACTTCCCGCGTCCGCCGACACGAACAGCACACCGATGCCGCCTGCGCCGAGGCAGCTGGACCCCTTCGTCTCCAGGTACGCACTCGACGAGCTGAACTCCGAGTCCAGCACTGCCATGGTGTTCCCCAGTGATCCCCCAACAAAGAGAGAGGCAAAGCCGCCGGCCGCGACGCTTTGCATCGAAGCCGAGAGGAACACGGTGGCGTTGCGAACGACCATTCCGACGACCGTCGCCTTGTTGTCCGTGTGCACGTGCCCGGCATTTTGCGTGGTGTGAAAGCGGCAGACGGCGCCGGCGGCAGCCATTTTCTCTTTGCCGCGGACATCCGCTCGGGGATTCGAGTGCGTGTTGTTGACAAACTCGTAAACGTTCTTCGTCGTTGTCATCTCATCTGCAGCGTAGACGGCCTGCGCCATGGCCGAGCCCACAGCAATAGAGCCACCGGCGCCCGTGTTGCTGTTCACGTCCTGCAAGACCGCCACGGCGTCGTTCGTGAAGACATTTGCGCGCGCGGAGAACACGTTGTTCGAGGTGTGGCCGCGGTATGCCATAAATGTCACCGACCCCGCCACCAGCGAATTGTCGAGGGCGGACCCGATCGCCGCGTTGTAGTTGAACACAGAGCCCGTAACCTCCGTCCGGAAACCCTCAATGTCGCCGAAGCAGTTGACCATCACGGTCACCGCACCCGCCGCCGCAGACAGCGAGTAGCTCGACAGCGACGCCGAGTTGCGCTCAAATGAGCAGTTCGCCACCGTCTGACGCGCCCTGTGACAGGCAGACGCGCGAAAGAAAATGCCCACGGCGCCAGCCACGTACGCGCGGGGGAACGGTATCGTAGACGGCCTGATGATTGCGGCACCCTTCGTGAACGCGCACCCGCGGACCGCCAATTCGGCGTCGTTGATGAACGCAATCGCCTCCTCGGACGTCACGAGCAGCGCGGCCGCAGCCACCTTCTCCCCCGTCGCCATGTTGCCATCAAAGTCACTGTCCGTCACCGTCACACGCGCCGCGCCGCGCGGGTGTCGCACGTACACCGCCCCGCCGGCACTCGGCGCATTCGCACGGTTGTGCGCAAAGCGGCAGCGGTGTATCTCGACGACGTCGATGCCGTCGGCCAGCACCGCGCCAGCGGCCGAAGGCGAGTCCTGCGGGCCCTCACTGACCTCGAACACGCCGTACTGGCCGAAGTAACCGTTCATGCCGTTCATGAACCGGCATGCAAAAGGGTCGACCGAATTGCCGACAAATGTGCTGTCGGAAATCCGCAGAGTCGCGCCTTTGCCGCTGCTTCGCATGCAGAGCGCGCCCGCCCTGCCGCTGATGTCGCTCTTAGCCGTATTGCTGTGGTTGTCCGTGAACGTACACGACGTCACAACGGCGCTCCCGTCGAGAACGACGACGCTGCCGATCTCGCGTTCGCCAGGTGCGCATCTCTGCACCGTCAGCCCATCGAGCACAACGTCGTTTCCCGCGACCAACAGCGCAGCACCACTGCTGCCGCAGTCGAGCACGGCGCCGCGCGACGGCGATCGCAGCACCAACTTGCGCCCGGGCGGGAGGCGCGGCACAATCGGCGCGGAGATCGCATACGTTCCGTTCCCGATCAGCACAAGGGCCGAAGATGGCAGCGCAGCAAGCCGCGCAACGGCGACGTGGATCGTGGCGCAGGGGACCGTCATCGTGCAGTTGCCGGCGTCGTCGCCGCCCGACGCGACTACGAACAACGGCTCGCGGCACACGTCCCTCGTGCCGCCGTTGCACGGTTCGCACACCCAGTCCGCCTCCACAGCGCACGACGCAGAACAGCCGTCGCCGCCCGCGCCGTTGCCGTCGTCGCACTCTTCAGCCCCAGTCCGCTCGCCGTCTCCGCAGACGTCGTACGTCGGCGTGCACACGACAACGCGAAAGCGTGAGCGCGCGAGATGGCTCGTGGCGCACAAGTAGCCCGGCATCGCAGTGCAGTCGTCAAAACAGCCCTCCGAATTCGCAGCGGGGTCGCACTGTTCGGTGCCAGCCACAATCCCATCGCCGCACGCGGTCGCGCAAGGGCCGCCGCTCACCGCATCGCCCACTCCACCGCTGCCCGCGCACACGTATCCGCGCGTCACCTTGCAGTTCGCACAGCCGTCGTTCGCGCCCTGCAAGCCATCGTCACACTCCTCGTCACCCGCAACCACGCTGTCGCCGCACACAGCTCCCAGGGTAAATTGCGTACGGTCTGCTGACAACATCACGGTGACTGTCGCGTTGGGGCCGGAGGCGGCGCGAGCAGCAAGCCCCTGCGCCGCCGCCGCACCGCATATGCTAGTGCTGACGTCAAAGGTGCTCGCGCCGTTGTTCGACGCCTGCGCGCACCCCGGAGGGCACGTGATTCGGAAGGATGCCGGCAGATCCGCGCTCGCGACGCCGCACACGGCGACAGTGTCTTCGCACGACGCCGGAAGTCCAGAGTGCATGTCCCGCCCCAGCGCTCCTCTCGCAAACACAGCCGCAGCTTCCGCCGGCGACAGCGCGCGCGTCCACACAGCGACGTCGTCGATGTCGCCGTTGAACCAGCTGGGGTACACCGCCCCGGCAAGGCCGTCCGACCCGATGACCATGTCGTATCCCGAGGTGAGGTTGTGGGTGGTCTTGCCAGCAAATCCCCGGATATCCCCAGTGAAAACAGCGGCGTTGTTCGCATACAAAACGACGTTCGACGACCGGTTTGCCGAGACCAAAATGTGCATCCACTCGCCGTTCGTGAGGAAGCCATCTTGACCGGTGAACTTTAGACGCGAAGTGCCGTCACCGGCGATGAAAAAGAATCGCCCCGCCTGCTCCGCCGCAAGAAGCACGCCCCGATTGCGGCTCGAGGTCCAGTCCTGCGTGCCCATGATCGCCGGGTCGTGGAACGAGAGGCGGTCCTCGCTGTACGGCATCCCAAACGGTCGAATCCACAGCGACATTGTAAAGTCGACGTTCGTGTCGAAGTTGAACGCGGGCGAAATCAGACGCACGTGGTGCCTCCGCAGCTGGTCAAAGCGGCCCGTAGCGGCGCCGACGCGCCCCGGAAAGACATAGTCGGGTGGATTGGTTGTGACGCCGTCAACGCCGTTTCCCGACGCGTCTCTCGCGTCTCCGTCGAACGGGATGTGCGCGACGAGCGACGCGCGGAGGCTCTCGTAGTCGTAGCAGTTGGCAGCGTTGGTGGTCTTCGTCGCACGCGAGAGACCGGAGGAGGAAAGAAAAAGGGCGAGCACAAGGGCCCACAAGGCCCCGCAAGGGGTGTTCGACCACATGGCGATGCGCTCTGGTTGCCGAATTCACGACACGTCGGAGGGCGGTGCCTCACAAGACGGCCATGACGACGAACATGAGCCTCGGCAAGGAATGCATTCCGCGGGTGTTGGCATTAGAAGGGGCCTTTGCCTTCTCTTTGAGAGTGTGGCGTGTCTCGCCTGAGGGTTTTTGAGATGCACTGTGTGGTTATCGAACCGGGAGTGCTGAGGGCGTTCTCGCAAAACACTCTGCAATTTGAAAACAGACGGGAAAAAATGGCCCGAAATCACCCTTTTCAATTCACGGACGCCGGCTGCCGATACGCATCCAGTCGGTGTCCAAATTCAGCCACCGCAGCGGGGTAACATGCCCAAAATCCATTCCACTCTGTACGGTCATACACCGGCAGACGCCCGCCGATACGCTCCCGCAGGCTGCGCCGTCGTCTGCGGCCGCACACCCGACGAGAACCGCGGCATCTGCAGGTGAGGCTCCGCCCACGGCATGACGACGCGCCCGTTGTCGATGAGCTGCACGTCCTGTCCGAGCTGGCAGTTCTGCGCCTTGTCCTCGAGTGCCGGCGCCCGCGGGGCGGAATGCCGGCGCTCGCGGTGCCTCGCAAACACAACGCTCTGTCCAAAGCGCACCACGGCTGCCGCAGGTCGCTCCTCTTCCGCGAGAGGTCGCGGCGCCGTTTGCAGTGACCCTTGGAACACGACGGCGTCGTCAACAAGCACCTGCGCGGAAACCGCCGTCAGCACACGACAGCAGCAGCCGTGTCTGCACTCTACGTAATCCGGAACAAACATCAACACCATAGCAAATTGCTTTTGCATCGGTCACCCTTAGACGCACCTCAAAATCTTTCACTCCGCGCGACGGGGTCTTGGCGTAGTTCCAAATTGTCATCGCGGCGATAGTGACGGGGTATTCGAAGAAGAGGTACACAAACGCCGTCTGCACGTGCAGCAGGCCATCTAAGCCGGATACAATGGCATCAAAGAACCAGCGAGTCAAACGCACCTGTCCGACAACAAAAGGCGCGAGCCACATGTGACGGTCATCCCACGTGTCGTTCACCCCATCGATCAGTTTGTCGGGCGTCCTCGGATCCCCCCGCACGCCCGGCAGCTCGTTGATGCTCTCCGGAATGCACGAGACGTGCTGCGGACGGAGCAGTGCGCCGCGACCGTCGTACAAAGCAATGCCGTTCAGCCCAACGTAGTCCGGATCGCCCCACGTCGACTGAAGCCGAAGCTGCACCGTGAAGCCCGTTGGCGGCCCCTGCACCTCATAGTCGCGCGCACTCGCGCACTCGGGATAATCCAATAGGCGTGCCGCGAGTGCCGACACGTCCGCAGCCGGATCCGACGAGCCGAGGGAAACGAGCTTCTCGCTTGACCCCTCAGTCGCTGCGGCGCGGCCAAACGGGTCCATTTCGCACAGCATAATGTCGTGCGCGTAGTCGCATAGGTCGTGGCCTGGCGCCTTCCGCAATAGCACCGGTGCCCCGCCAAAAAGCTGCGCGTCGTCGACCGCAATCGATGCCGACTTCGCCCCCAAGTACGATGACTCCAGCGATGCGTTGTAGTTCCACACGCGTATTCCGCCTATTTGCCGCTTCTCTCCGAGGTCAATCCTGATTCGGTACGGCACAGCGCGACCGCCGCGGCGCAGCACACGCGCGCGCCACATGCAGCTCTCGTCCGTCGTGTCGTTGGGACAATCGAGCAAGCGGCGAAGGTCGCCCTCGCACGCGCCCGAGGGGTCCACATCGCTCGCGTTGTCCAGACAGACTCGCAGGCCCGCTGGGCGGATCACGTGGCTGCGAAAGGGTGCGAAGCGATGACGTCAGTGTTCTCAGGTGCGTAGCGCCACTCCCGCCAAAACCCACCGCTTGCCATCGAGCACTGCGAGGCCAGAGAGGCCTACGTACGGTACCAATTCGCCTCCCCATGAGCCAGTGATTGTGAGCACAATCGATCGCCCATACAGCGAGCCGCTGCTTCGGTCGGCACCGCCCGTCGTCGTTGCGCAACCGTCAGGTACTCCCTCGCGCTTCGTGGACACGCGCTGAACATCCGCCCCACGGCCGTGAACGGGGCCTGCCGTTGTAAACGGTCGCGGCACTTCGGGATCCAGCTGTGCCGCATCTGTCGGATCGGGACGGCGCGTGGCCGTACGCGGTCGTTCGTGCGCAGGGACGCCGGCCGCCGCCTCGCGTTCGTTATCAATTTGGCGTCGCAACTCGGCGTCATTCCGAGCGACAGCGTCCAACACTGTCGCGTCGGTGGTAAACAAGATGACCTGCGCATAGTGAGGGGAAAACATGTTTGCATGTCAGTTTGTGTGAGCGTGCGAGTGCGTGTGAGGAGGGCGGAAGGTGAATGCGAGCGTAACACCCACATCGCAGAGGCCATCTCTGTCTTCAATGTTGCCGGGGGCACGCGAGAGCTCGCCAGCAAAGACAAGCGCGCCGTCCAGTCGCATCTCAACGTCCTTTGCCCCGCGAAATGCGTGGATGCGTGACTTGTTGTAGTTCTGTGGAGAAGTTTGGCGAACAGCGACGGCGCAGCTCAGTGAAACCGAAAATGCATTGCTTGCGACGCATGTTTTTTAAGCCGAGCGGTACACATAAGGGCACGGAGAGCTACAATCAATTTCCCACTCACCCAAATGCGAACCATCGCAATCGACGCAGCCTCCGCAAATTCGACGCGCACAAAGTGGTCGCCCCCGGGCGTAAACGGCGCCAGCCACATGTGGAGGTCATCGCACGTCCGATTCACTCCGTCGATCAAATTCCCGACAACGCGCGGGTCGCGGCCGTACTCAGGCAGCACGTTGATGTCCGGAGGATCGGCAGACACCCGCCGCACGCGCGCAAGCGAGCCGTCCTCGCAAAACACCTCGATGCCGTTCAGACCGACATACGACTCGTCGCCGTGCGTCGTCAGAATGTCCAGCTCGAGCACGCGCCCTCGAGGCAGCACGGGCGTGTTGGGCATCGCCGCTGCTTTCCGGGCCACAGAGCCGCGCACGTCCACCTTCGCGACGGCCACGCCATGAGTACGAGCGCCAGCCACCACGTCGGCATGCCCTTCACTGCGCGCGGCGGGCACGCTCGACCCACGCAGCGACTTATCCAGGCTCAGACGACCCGCCTGCGTCCGCAGAAAGTGCGAGAGCGAGTCCCAACTGTCCTCGATTTCCTGGTGATCGACCACGCGGAGTTCGCCGCCAGTCGCCAGCGACAGTCCAGAAATCTTCGACGGCGCCGCGTGCGTTCTCTCGGCCCGCTCAGTGCTCGCAGCGGCCGCGTCCGCACCCACCGGCGCCCGCACGTGCGGCTCGCTCAGGACCCGCTTGGTCGCCGTGAGGGACGTGTCATCGAGGAGACTGCGAAGAGATCCGCTCCGAGCGCGCGAGCGGCTCGGCACGCGATCGGCCACGGAGTCTTGCGAGTCTCCACTCGCGTCAAACACCGTCCGCAGCGAATTGCTGCGAACACGCGACGGCGGCCGCAACTCTGCTGGTGACGGCGTGTGCGCTGGTTGCGGTGCGCGCCGAGTGTCCTGTTCATCGTCTCCCTCGCTCTCGTCGGGCGAGGGGGGATGGGCCGGAATGGCGTTGAGGGCGGGCATCGACGACGACCGGTGTCCGACGCCGTCCGCACCGCCAAGAACGCCCCTCAACGCCGCCGAACTGCGCCGTCCATTGCGCGCCGTCCCCGTCCGCGGTGCCATTGACGAGGCGCCGTCTTCATCGAGAAAGGTGCGAAGCGACTGCTCAGAACCGTTCCACGGCTGCAGGCCGTCATCGATCGTGTCCTTGGGAGGCGGCGAAGCGGCGGGAGAGGCGCGCTCGCTCGCCGCGGCACCAGACCCATGTCGTTCACGTACGCTGCCGACCTCACCGGCCTCGCTTACACCGGCCGCGACGAGCGAGGGCATGGACACAGAACGGCTGCCCAACAACCCCTCCGGCGACGGAGCACGCAACCCACGCGGCGCGTGGATGCGCACAGATTCGCCAGACTTTGTGCGAATCTCAATGGACGCCTTCACCCAACCCTTGCGCTTAGGCGGAGTCCTCGATGCACCGGAGCCCACGGCAGGTGCGCCCGCAGACATGTCACGCGGCGCATCCGTCGGGCTGTGGTTCGGCACCGTGACTGGGCTAGACGCACGTGGCCGCACACCCCCGGCGGCGCCTGCAGGCACGGCCGCTGCGTTTGTCCGCCGCGCCCCGCGCGTGTTGGCCCCATTTACGTACGCCGAGAAGGCCTTCTCGCGATCCCGCAAGGCATCGTCTTCGGGCTTGGGTGCGCGCGCGCGACCCGCCCGCCCTAGTGCGCGGTTGCGCTCGGCCAGCAGCGCAAGATACTCGTCGTAATCTCGGCCGCGTGGGTCGCGTGCGCCGACATGGGCGTCGCGATGGGCAGGCTCACGCGGCTGCGCAATCACAACACGCCCGTCGAGCGGCGACTCCCAGCGACGGCGGGAAGCGTCGCCCTCTGAGTGCGAGCCGGAGTGTTACGCACGGCAGTGGCAAGAGTGCGTGGATTAACAACGAAGAACAGCGACACTCACTGTTGCCGTAGGCCGAATCACCGGCGACGTCCATGTTGGACGACGCACGACGCCACGCGCGCCGTCATGTGCGCCTCGCTCGACAGCCCCCTCACAAGACGGTTTCGCAGCCGTGTTCATGCATACTACACACATAAGCCCACAATTCTCTCTCTCTCTCTCCCCCCCCCCCCTCTCTCTCTCTGTCGTTCCCCCTTACTCTCTTTCTAGCTCCTGTGCCTAGCGTCAACCCATTCAGGCTGTGAATGCATGCCCATGTAAGTACCAACATACTGAAACACATTCCCCACGTCACAGTGACGACAGTATACAGTGACATCATTAGAAAATATATTTCATTCGAGGATTAACCGGCCAACGAGAAACGAAGCAGACGCGAAATTGAGAGGCCACTGAATGTGAAAAGACGGAAGGGAAAGGAGGCAAACAGAGACGCTGCGCAATAGCCGCCACATAATTACGCGAAACGAAAGTGCGAAAACAACGCAAAGACAGCGACACGGTGCTGTCTATTGCTCCTCGTCCGACGATTCCGAGGACGACAGCGAATCGTCGTTGACAGACTCTTGGGTCGTGGGAAGCGCGGCGGGCCGCGGGGCCAGCTTCTGCGTGAGATTCGCGCGCAGCGAGTTCTTCTTCGAGTGGATGTCCGTCTGCGCGATCCGAAATTGGTTCATCTCCTCCTCGGTGATCCAGCACGTCCCGTCGTCCATGTCCGCGCCGCCGTCGTCCTCCTCCCACCCAAGCCGCCGCAAAAAGCGCTTCTCGTCCTCCAGCGAGCTCGATATCGGCGCGTCGTTACGACCCCACGACCCATTCGTGGCGCACACACCGGCCGGCATTGCAGCGCCCTCTCCGTCGCACTCCCCGGCCGCCCCCGGCACTGCCATGGGCATTGACGACGGCGGTCGCCTGCCGCTGTCTGCGATCGTTTCGACAGCCTCTTCCGGAGGCGTCGACGGCATGACGGCATCCGATTGCGGGGACTCCGGGTCGCTCACACCGCCCACAGCTTTTGCGTCGTTCGAACCGCAGTCCGTAGCCGCGGCGGAATCCTTGCCCTTGAGTGTCTCGAAGAATTGCCGCTTATTGCCGGGTTTCACGCCCAGAACGACGCTCGCAGCCGGCCGCGGTGCGGGCTGTGCCACGAGTCTGCCGTCCGACATGGAACGGCCACGAGGCGCCGACATGGCGGCGTCGGTGACAGAGGGCTGCAAGATCACACAACTTTAGCGACCAACCGAACCACGCGCAAGCACGCACGCACACACACAGCACAAATGCACACAACTCTCACCTTCTTGGCCGGTTGGACGACGGCGGGCTTTGCCGCGTTGGCCGCAGCGGGCCCTTGTGGAGGTTTCGACGAGGTCAGCTTAGTCTTGGGGGCGCCTCGGTTCTGCACACGCACACAAACAGTGAGTGAAACGACCAACTGCTACACATTCCGTCGACCCAAACAAGACGGTGTGAGCACCTTTGCGGGATTCACCGGCTGCGCCGGCACCAACTGCTGAAGGAGTTTGAGCTGTGCGCGGTGCTTCTCCGCCTCAAGCGAAGCGTCGCCCTGCGGCGCCTGTGCGCCCGCTGCGCCGTTTCTTGTGAGCGTCTGCATTCCGTTGGTGCGCGGCTGAGGTAGAGGTGCGCCCGCAAGTTTCGCTTTCACGTCGCTCTCGCTCTTGCCTGCGGATTGCCAAAGCGCCGCAGACAACACGGATTACTAAATTGCACGCGGGATTAACGAGCACGCAGCAAAAGCGCAACAACACACACCACCACAACAATTTGGCATGCAAGCGGGGAAGCCGAACAGGCGCTGCAACCCACCCCAAACAGTACCGCTGGGCTGCTGCGGCGCAGGCACCCCATTGCCGGCACGACCACCGCGCGCGCCACCAAGCGACGGCTGCACAATTCCCGCATGTTAGCCCAAAGATATCAATGGGCCTATCCAGCGCCTCATCTAACGCGCACACGCACGCACGCGCAGTCACACAGGCAAGTTGTACACGCAGTCAGACAGTTAAGTTGCAGCCGCGACACTCACAAAATTCCTGTCGAGCTCATTCTCCGGCGCCTGCGAACACAAAAGTGACGGAGCGCCGTCAGTGATGCACTCCTCGCAACACGGCCAATAGTCCATGGACCCGCTATTGCACAACAATTCATCGCTATTCCACAACTTCGACGCTTTCGAGAGAGAGAAACGTCCACTGCTAGACCCTGCTGGACCCACCGCAGCACGCACGTCCTGCGCACTCCTCCCCCGCCCGTCCAGCGACTGCCCTCGCGTCTGTCTCAGCTCCCCATCACCCCGAGAGGCCGCCTCGGGCCGCGCAGGTTGATTCCCCACAAGCCATGTCGGGGCGAAAAAGCGCGCGGACGGCGTATCCATCAAAAGATGCTAGTCGCCGTCGCGCCGCCAGCGCGCACCCACGCACGCGACGCGCGCTCTGCCTTCGCACTCTCCCCACGTCCCCGCCTTCTTTCCTCGCTTGCGACGAGTCAGCAGAACGCCCGACGAAGAGGGCCGCAACACCCAGCGCCGTACAATTGTGGACGCCGTACGGCGCACGAAGAGGGCAACCGCCCAACGGGCCTTTGGCCTGTCTACTTTTTCTTCACAGTGTGGAACACGAAACCGACGAACTCCGCACAGTCCGCGACAACAAGGCCGCCGCTCCGTCCTCTTTGGGCGGAGACACAGAAATGCGCGCGCCTTTCGAACCACGGAGAGTCCAAAACCACGTAAGAATTACCAATAATCGCGTGGTAGATGCGGGGGTCACGACGACGACCTTACACTCGAGAAAATTACGCAGCGTACCGCCAACAAATCAAGTGACCGAAGAAGCACGGTGAGGAAGCGACACGTTTCACAACCATCGGGCGCAAGAGAGAGGGACCGTCAGCGAATAAAGGAGCGGGATGTAGTTGGACGAGGGTCAAAGGAGCGTGTGCTGCCACAGTCTCGTGTCGAGTGAGTACCGGACTCACCCGCGCAAAATGAATTGAAAACGTGCTAAATATTCGAACAAATTGCTGACTTGCCCGCCAATTCCAACCCGCGCGGGAAGAGTTACTCCGGATTTACTCCGTCATTGCGTCACGTGCAGTGTAACGATTGAGTAACAACGAACAAAGTGCAAACCAAGGGCTCTAAGAGGGGGTGCGCCACTCAAAATTTCTCAGTATGGGCCAACTACGAGGCTATTAATAAGGCCCCGTTCGGCTGCAATTTCGTGCAGAATTGCAATTTAGCTAAATTGCAATTAAGCACTTTCGCAATTATGATCACGTGACCGAAATTTGGGCGCCAACGCTTCCGGCTATTTGAAAACGCGCTGCGGTGCTTGTTTTCCTGCACAGCGGCCATACTTGTCGCGGGCCAGAATGGCGCTGGTCGTGCGTAAACACCCTGACGGCCCTCGTTGGTCGGCTGCTGAACTACGTCGGCGTACAGAGCGTGAGCGACGGCGGCGTGAGCGTGACCTGATTGACTTTGCAATCCTCCGATGCATCCTTGCCGACGAGGTTCTTGTCAACAATGGTCGTTACCGCCGTCGTGCGCAGACGAACGAGGAAATTGCGCAGCGTCAGGAGGAAGCACTGGAGCGAATTCGCCACCGGCTACCGATGCACA
>CALSCQ010001573.1:0-38583 GCA_943704525.1 Pigoraptor vietnamica | reverse complement strand
GGGGGGGGAGGGAGATAGAGATAGAAATAGATAGAGTATGGGAGGCTGTCGTGCGCGTCGTTGGTGAGATGCGTGCACCCACCAAGCGACGTGAAGTTCTGCTCCGGGCGAATGTAGCCGAGTGCGACAATGGAAAGCTCGTCGCCGTAAAAGTCAGAGTCAAACTTGTGCATAATGTGCACCTCCTGCGCACGCACGTGCAGCGTGAGACGCCGGTCAATAGAGGCTTCTTCCAACGACGGAAGCGGTGATTTCCAAAGGGAAAAGAAAGAAAGAAACTAAAAGAACGATAACAAGCTCGCATGGAGTCCCAATCGCGACAGATGTCACCAACACGCAGCACGCGTGGGGAACAGGCACGTTGGCCGCTGGGCACCCACCGCCGATCGCTTCTCGTTCTTGTAGAAGGGGTTCCAACCGACGCTCATGACCATCTTCCGCACGGGGCCACTGTTCACGGACGCAAAGCCAAAGTAGATGCCCGTCGTGATGAGCTCCGACATGGCCTCGACGGTTTCCTCGGGGAGGTTCGCTGTCGTATGTAACGGACAAGAAACTATGAGCGGGGCACACACACACACACACACACACTATGCGCAATTGTGACTTGCTTAAACAAAGATTAGCATTGAACTGCGATTGCATATGTCCCGTGCTCACACTAATGCATGTGCAGCTCACGCACACGCACAGCGGGCAGAAACAAAGGGCCCACTCGCACACGCACAGCGGGCAGAAACAAAGGGCCCACTCGCACACGCACAGCGGGCAGAAACAAAGGGCCCACTCGCACACGCACACCGGGCAGAAACAAAGGGCCCACTCGCACACGCACCCGTGGGAATGCCGAGGTCTTTGCTGCCGCGGCCAAACCCCTTCACCACCGCTCCGCGAAGGAAGAGGGGAAGTCCGGGCCGCACAAACCGCGACACGGCCGCCGGCGCGGCCATCTGTGCGGCGTGCAACAACCGACAAAAAGCAACGGCAAAGCGGTAAAGGTGAGGAGAGAACTGTCGGTGTTGTGGGCGCACCAACGTTTTTTGTCTCGGCACATGGCGTGACGTAACTGTTACCGCGAAGGTGACCTGGCTGTCAACTGTCTCGCACAGCATTCACGTGGTGTGGCACTCATGAAGTCGTGGAAGCCCTTCGAAGCCCACGCATCACGTCCCCCGAGTTCGAACACGCCTGCGCCCTCTTCCGTTCCATTTCCATTTCTGCCTTCCCTCCTTCCCTTTCGCCTCTGTCGACTTTCATAATCTCTGTCCGAGTGCGGCTGTGTGACAGTTACGTTCGGTGTGGTGTGCGGTGCCTACTGCTGTGGACGAGAGGGCCTCCTGCGCTCGTCTTGCCATGGGGGACGCCACTGCTGCGGGCGCAGTCCTCTTTGTGGGCATCGCGTGTCTTGATGTCATCGACACGGTCGACCACTACCCGCACGAGGACGAACAGATGCGCGTGTTGTCGCAGCGGAGGTCGTGCGGTGGAAATGCGACGAACGCCGCGGTTGTGACGCGCGGTGCGCTTGAAGAGAAGTGTTCTCTTCTCACGGCACTTGGCGAAGGCCAGGATACAGAGTATGTTGGGGCTCGGCGTGTGTGTGTGTGTGTGTGTGTGTGTGTGTGTGCGTGTGTGTGTGTGTGTGTGTGTGTGTGTGTGTGCTGAGAGAGTTGTGTGTGCGAGAGTGGTTGGGCTACATGCACCCTATGCCTCTGAATGCGTGTGCGTGTGTGTGTCGGTGCAGTGCCGTGTCATGCTTGTGGTGACGGCGTGCACCTGCGCATGCGTGCGTTTCCACGCTTAATGAGGCACACACCGCACACGCGCGCAGTTTTGTAGTGGCACAGCTGCGCAGCATCGGCGTCGACCTCTCCCTCTGCCGCGTGACTGGGCCGTGCGACGTGCCAAACTCCCACATTATCCTCAACAGTCGCAATGGCTCGCGCACGATTCTTCACCACCGCGCACTGCCCGAGCTGCAGGCGTCGGACATTGGGGATCCGCGCTCGCTCTCCTCGTTCGGGTGGGTACATTTCGAGGGCCGCAACATGGATGTGACAAGGGAAATGGCTGCGGCAGTCCAGCGACGGAACGCCGCCGCTTGGGCAACTCCGCGCGCGGCGCCTATTGTGTGTTCGATGGAACTGGAGAAGAAGACGCTGAAGAACTACGAGCCGCACCTGGAACTTACCGACGTCGTGGGTGTCCGCCGCTGTTGCCTTGCGCATGTGTGTGTGTGTCTGTGTGTCTGTGTGTCTGTGTGTCTGCGTGTGTGTGTGTGTATGTGTCGCTCTCCATCGAGAGGCATGCGCAGCGCTGCTTTCTTCCTTTACTTGGGGTGCTCAATATCCTTCCCTTTCATTTTCTGTCTGAAGCGTGGTGGCGCGTATGACTCAACCGGCCCCCACTTTCCGCAGGTCTTCATCAGCAAGGACTTCGCACGACACAACGGCTACGCGACGCCCCACGCGGCCATCGATTGGTTCCGCACAAAGCTCCACGAGAGGTGCGTCCCCTCAAAAAAATGTGCGCGTGGGCCGTATTCTTTGCAGAAGCCGTCCGTGTGTCGCGGGCTTCAATGTCTCTGGGTACTTGTCGTCATCGCCTTGCAGAAGACAGTCAGCCGTGTGGGCGCGCGAGTGTTCTTCATTGTCTCTGTGCACTGTTGTCAGACGCCTTCCTGCGCAACTCAAATGCCGTCACGTGCCAACGTGCTCTTCAGGCCGTGCATCGTCGTGTGTCCATGGGGTGAGAAAGGAGCCGACGCCTGCGACGCGGATGGTTCGCACGTCCACTGCGATGCCTTCGCACCCCCGGCCGTGGTCGACACGCTCGCGGCGGGCGACACGTTCATCGCGGGCTTCATTAGCGAGATGCGGCGGAGACTGAGGGAGCCGCTTCGTATGGCGTGCGAGCGACACGAAGAGGCCGAACCCCCGTTCCCCGCGGCGCTGGTGGACCGCGACATGCTAGAGGGCTGCCTTAGATTTGCGTGCGCACTTGCAGGTCACAAGGTTGGGGTTGTTGGCGTGCGCGCGCTCACAGTACCAATGCGATGATTGATAAGTGTGCTCTGCCGTTGAAGTTTGTGCCGTGGAAGATTTTCACACTGCGATTGGGAGACATAGCTGCTCGCGGCCCACGCCGGGTGAGACGCCGCAGCAGTTTCATAGATAGAGTTGAAAAGGGGGTGGACGAAGGCAATGTCCGCAACAAACGCAATCGAATTGAAACGAAAAAAGACGACGGCAACGAAAGCAAGACAAGCCAGCCCTGCCCCGCGACAGGCGCGCTTAGCCACTGGACACGCATAAAAAGAAACAGACAGACACTACTTGAGCGCGTTGAGGCGACGTAGGGCCATTCGCACGGCGCCAATTTCCCGGGCGAGCTGTTCCAGGCGCCGCTCAATGTGCTCCTTGGTCTGCCGCGCGGCCATTGTCGTCCCGGCGCCAGGAGGGAGCTTGCGGTAGTCGGATTCGAGCTGCAATGTGTGCGCGTTTGGGGCGGCTATCAGTTCTTTGGAGAGTACCGAACATGCTCACGCATCGACAGAATGGCGCCTTCGAACAGATGCCCAAAGTCAAAAAATGCAAACGTCAAATTCGCAAACACACACACGCACACACACACACACACATGCACACATACACACACGCACACACACACACACGCAGACACACACACACGCACACACGCGCACACACATGCACACACACACGCACACACGCACACACACACGCACACACACGAGGCCCACCCTGTCCTTCTCCATCGACAGCCGCAAAAGCTCCGCTTCAAGTGCCGGTATCATTTCCACGTCAAGCGCACCACCTTGTGCTAATGGCTGCGCGTGCGACGACACCTGAGGGTGCTGCTGCGGTCGTGCCGACGGCGGCCGCGCAGCCGCAGCAAGGGCGGCCTCCTGTTCTCGCACCCACGCGTACTCTTCTTCCAGCTGTTCCCTGCTCACGGGCGCGGGCGCGTGCGCATCGTCCTCGCGGCCGTCGTCGCTCTCGTCCTCCTCGCGCCGCCTGTGCGACCACGCGTCCCCGACACCCTGCAGGTGAAGCGGCTGGACCGCCGCGTGGTGTGCGGGCGGAGGACGGTATGCCTCATCCATGGGCTCCTCGTCGACGTCGTCAGAACCGCTCAAATCCTGCGCCTGCTCGGGGCGTTGCGCGCGGCGTTGGCGCATCTCCGCGAGCTGTGCGGCCTGAAGCTTTTGTAACTGGAGAATCTTCTCCCGAATGGCGTCCACCTGCGCGGGGTTCGTTTGCTGCATCGATGGCGCCGGCTGCGCGTGCGGCTGAGGCTGCGCATTGCCCCGGTTCGTCGCCGTGCCTGCGGTCTGCGGGCGCGAGGGCGCCTGTTGCTGCTGTTGCGGCGGCTGTTGGTGGAGCCCATAGCCCTCGTTGAAGCCAGCCGACGGATCGTGCGATCGCCTGAAAACACAGAATTAGAGCCCACTCGTGTGGGTTCACCCGCAAGCGACGTCGACACACAACTCACCGTGGTTGTTGACCCTCTGCCGCAGGCCTCGCGCGGCGTCCGTCGTACGCCTGCTCGTCGTACCGCGCGCCGCCGTCGTCGTAGTGCGAAGCAACGGCCGCGGGCATCGAGCGGCGCGTCTGCGCGGGGACGGCCTGACCGCGCGCCTGTCCCTGGCCGTAGTCCTGTGCGTAAGCCTGTGGTTGGTATCTCGGCTGTTGCTGTTGCGGCTGGTATGCCTCCGCCCGTCCGCCCCTGTTCGACAGCGGGTTGGCCCCGTAAGGGTCGTCGGGAATTTGCTTGGGACGTCCGCGCAGCGCGGCGACTTCCTTGCCGAGCTCTCGGCCGTCGCGGAGTGCGCGCTGCAACTGCGCGTGGGCGTCGGCGAGGTCTGCTTCAAGGCGGTGCTTGTCGGCACGGAGAGAGTCGTACTTGTCGCGTGTGGCATCGAGTGCTTCCTGCGCGCGTATGAGCCCGACACACTCAAGCAGCTTAGAAGTCGTTCGGGAACAAACAAGACAGAACGGAAACTGAGAATTAAGCCGTGACGGGAAAATGAGAGAGAGCGGCAATTAGAGCGACTTGCAGTGACCAAAGGGCGTATGTAAGCACCTTCATCGACTTGAGCTCGCGGCGGAAGTGCTCGTTCTCGTTGAGTATCTGCTTCACCATCGCCTGGTCCGTCTTGCGTTGCCGTATCAGCTCCTCCATGTCGTTGAGGGCCTTGCGGTGGGCGCTCTGCGACACGGACGAAGCAAGAGCACACGATGAGCGACGAGCACTAACCAAACCCGGAGTTCGAACCAACAGCAAATTCAAGTCATCGTGGCGCCCCATTCCACAAGGGCAACCGCCACCGCCCAGCGCACCTGGAGGTCGTCAAAGTCCCTGAGCGCACGCTCGCGCTGCTGCTCGGCGTCGGTGAGAGCCTGCGTCGCGCGAGATAGCTGTGCGGCGGCCTCCGCGCGCTCCTTCTCCAACGCCTCTCGTTCTGCCTGCGACGGGCCCGCACGGCGCGCCGCCGCAAGGCCTTCGAGCGCCTTGCACCGCGCCAGCAGTACCTGTAGAAGGACACACGCACAGAGTCAGCCACCGGCCACTATTCACATCAGTCACGTGCGAAGCGCACACGCCGCTTGCCTTGTTGGACTCGTCGAGCGTCCTGCAGCGCGATCCCAGCGACGCATTCGTGGACTCGAGCATCGCAATAGCGGCCGATGTCTCTTCCCGCAGCTTGCGCGCGTGTGCCTCCGCCACCCTCTTCGCCTCTGTCGCAACGGCCGCCGCCTCGTCCACCGCCGCACGCGACGACGACGATCCCTCTCCACTGTTCCCGCCCGCCTGCTGTCTTTCAAGCGATGCGTTGAGGCGCGGGGCGGGCGCGGCGGGCTCCTGCAGGCGATCGCGCTGGATCTGTTGGAGGAGGGCCTCGTACAGCGCCGCCTGTCGCTCGATCTGGTCCTGAAGCAGCGCCATCTGCTGCGTGTGGCGGCGTGCCTGCACGTCCATCTGCCCCTCATAGTGGTGCTGCATGCGCTCGAGAATCGTTCCGAGACCCTGCGGCTGCGCTGACGAAGCGCGAACGGTCGATGGGTCCTCAAACGCCAGCCCTGTCACCGCCGTGGAGGGTCGTCCAACATGGAATGACCCCCGCTGAGAGCTGTCGTCGTCGTCCGCCAGAGACACACCGCGGGAGGCACCAGCTGCCGCCCCAGACGGCCGGACGGGATGCTGTCGCCCGCGATCGGACAACGCGCCGTCCTCGCCTGCTTCGTATGCGTCGTCGTACGACCGGGGGGCAGGCACATATCTCCGCGCGTCGTCTCCCAGTGGTGCGCGCATGCCAGTCCCACGCGGCACCCCGCGCACCTCCGCACCGGAAAGCAGCGATCCAAGCGACCGTCGGTCGTGGGCGCCCGACGCCACGCGGCCACGACGATCTGCCACCACGTCTGCGTCGCCACCCACGGCAATGCCGACGCCACGCGCGGGCTGGTCGTTCGATGCATAGCCAACAGCGGCGTCGGCGTCACGCACTTCGTACAGCGGCGGGTGCCTCAGTCCCGCCGAAACGCGCGCGCGGATCTGCTCGCCGCCGTACGTGCGCCGGCGCGCCACGACTTCGCGCCCGTCGCTGGCCTCGTCGTCTGCGGCGTTATCCTCCGCGCTGTCGAGAAAAATGTCGCGCAGAATGTCCGCCGAATCCGCCACGGGAATGAACTGCGAGTCCTCGTGCATGAACATGGGCACACCAACGCTGACGCCCGCTCCGCCGGCCGCGCTCGGCCTGTCCCATTTGCGACGACCACTCGCAGGGCGTGCAGTGGGCGCGGGCTCGTCGGTAGGGCCGTCCCGTCGCAATGGCGCATCCGACGTCGATTCGCTCGAGGAGAGGACAGAAGACGGGGTCGCAGACGCAAGCGCGCTGCCGTCAGACGCCCCCCGCTTCCTGTCGCTGGGCTGCTGCGTCGGGCGTTCGCGTGCCATGTCCGCGGCCGGGTGGCGGCGGGCCTGCTGTGGCGAATGCTGCGCGTGATGATGTGGGTGCTGTTGGTCACGACGCGGGGAATCGCGCGCCGGCGGGGCTGACCGCGCGGCCATCGAAGGGCTGCGCTCCTCCTCTCTCGCATGTGCGTGAGTCGGAAGTGGGGGCGACGAAGACCGCGCCGGTCCCTGGGACAGCGGCATGTAAGCCGAGGTGAGGGAAACGCACGCATCACCTTCACGTAACAGAGTATGGTTGCGCTCACCACCGGCGCGTCCTCGAGCGCCTTGCGCAGCATCTGCTGCTCTCTGCGGCGCCGCTGCATTTCGGCAAAGGCCTCGTCCTTCGACATTTGTTCCAGGAGGGGCGGGAAGTCCATCTTCTCCAACATCTGCGCCGGCTGTTCCAGTGTATCGTCCCCCTCTTCGACCGCGTCGTCAACGCCCCGGCGTGCGGCCGAAGCAGGCTCCGTGCCAGGGGACGCACCATCTCCGCGTATATCGTGGGACGCGGCAGGCATATGCACGGCCCTCACATCTGCTTCAAAGTCGCCGTCGTCTTCATCCTTGTCACTAGCCATCGCAATTCGGACGGCATCGCTAACAAACGACGCCACCACGGGACCTTCCAGCGTGCGCGTTCGGCTCAAGTCGCTCTCCTGCGTCGAAGCGCCCGAGTCTCCCACGGGCTCCCGCGCGGCGCTGACCATCTCATCAATGCGTGCGACATGGGCATTTGCCGGCGTGTCGTCCACGTAGCCGTCGTCGTCGTCTTCGTTGGCCTGCGCCTCTGCATGCGCCCGCCAGGCTTCGTACCCCTGCGCGTCTTGGTACGAGGGACTGCTGGCCTCACTCCCTGAGACGATGCCGTTATCGCTCATCTTCGAACGACGGATGGGACTTCAGCGCGAGTTGATGATGACGGGGACCACGGCCCACACGGTCAACACTGCGCCTGTAACGCAGGCACGACGTGCCACACAGTACGAGGAAGGGCTGTGACAGCGGCAGCAACGGCCCCACAGAGCGAGAAATAGAGGCGCGAGGGAGTGGTCGTGCGTTGCAGCTTTTTGACATGGTCTTTGAAGTGCGCGCCAACGGAGCCCGTCGTGTTAATTTCGCATTTTAGTAGATTATTGTTGTGTATAGCAGAGTATTCACTTTTATAGTACACATTTGGAGGAGTATTACTGCTTTCTATGGAATTTCAATTCGAGTCACGGGTAGTCACGTGCCATCACGTGCAAAGGGTTTGCCCCACTGACACACATGCACACACACACCGTTTGATTCCTTCATCTGCTCAGACTTCTCTGTACGCTTCGTGTGTTGGCGTATTCATTCTTGCTCTGTCCTTATCTGCGGACGTAGGCGCTCTCCGCTGTGTGTAACGTGGCCATCTTTCCGAATCGCCAAGCGAATTGGGGGCGCCTGCACGCCACTGACCCTATGATCGAGTCCGTCTCCGTTCCCGCTCCGTGAGAGGAGCAGACGAGCTCGAGCACGGGTGCGCCGTGCGTGAACTAGGCACGCCGTGACACTCCTTGCGGTGAACGTGGACGGCGAGTGGCAGCGGCCACGCGGCGAAGATGCGGGCGCAGGATCAGCCGCGCGGCTCTGCAGCTGCAGCGGCCCCTGCCGCGCCTGCGCATCCAGATGCCGAGGCCGACCGCGTCTTCTGCAAGCACACGATCGCGGAGATTCGTGTGATTGAGAAGAGGGTGGGTTTGGTGTCTTCCTTCAGAATGTGTGCCGGTTCAAACGGCGCTGAGGGCTGAACATTGAGTATTGTGCCGTAGATACGCGGTGACATTGAGCGTAAGAAGGAAGAGCTGCGGCAAATGGTTGGCGAGCGCTACCGGGATCTCATCGGAGCCGCCGACAGTATCATGGCGATGAACGTGGCCTCCAGCGAGGTGCGTGTGTTTGGTGGCGTAAGTGTGTGTGTGTGTGTGCTTGTGTGTGCGTGCGTGTCTCGCACGAGTACTTGTGTATGTTTTGTTTCAGGCGGCACTGTGTCGACTCATGTACGTTCGCGTGCATTCAGATTATCGAGGGCATAGAGCGAATGGACACGTTGTGTCGCCAGGCCGGGCGCATGCGTGCAGACGATGCCGCTCCCAGCGCGGACAAGCGCGGCCCGCGCACTCGCGCGTTTTACTCTGCGGCAACGCAGATGAAGTTGCTCGTCGACACCCCGGAACAGATCTGGAGCGCGCTGGAGCGGCGCGAGTTTCTGCGGGCGTCGCAGCTGTATCTCATCGCGGAGCACATGTTCGCAAACATCGGCGTTGAGGACGTGGGCGTGGCGGACTCTGCCGAGACGCAGCGCGGGGCACTGCTGGCCGCATTCCCCATCCTTAACCGTCAGTGGGCGGCCATTGGGCACTTTCGCGATCCCATCCTTCAGGAAGCGCGCGGGGAGCTTGCGGCGGAGGGCGTGAACGACGAGTCACTTGCGGACGCCGCGTGCGCCGTGGTGCTGTTGGACGACCGACCGCCAAAGGAGGTACGTGTGCGGTTATTGTGCGTGTGCTCTGTCGATGTGTGTGTGTGATTGTTGGACAGAGGCGAAGAGGGTCACGTACTTCGTTGTTTTTGTATATTTTGATGCGCACGCAAGTTGCACTTATTTGACACTCGCTCATGCGCACAGGTACTGTCCGAGTATCTCTCCGCGCGCACGGCGCTCGTTCGCAATCTGCTGCGCCCCGAGGGCATCGCGTCTTCCACAGCAAAGGAGCAGCTGTGCCGCGTCGCACGTATCGTGAAGGTGCGGTCGTGTGTGCCATGGTCCCTCTTGCGTGTGCGGTGTGGGAAGGTGTTACCATCGATGCGTCCCCTCATGCGCTTTTGCGGGTGCTTTCTGTGCACATTCTTTAAACCTTGCGGAGATTCCCGAAGTGCGCTCAGAGGCTGTTGTTGTTGATGCTTCACTCTGTTTAACCCCATACCCCGTGTGGGTTGTCCGTGCACATGTTGACGGCTTCTTGCGGGTAGACGCTGACGCGCAATTTCACTGCGTTGCGCAGGACACGCTGCACTCTGCTTTTGTCATTTTCTTCGCGGGCGGAGCGTCCGACGGCGCCTTTCCCTCCGGCGCACTCGCTCGGTCCCTCCATCACGTGACCTCGGCCGACGACGGCGCCGACGCGCCGTACATTGCGCGCCTGTTCACCGGCGGCAGCATGCACGCGATTGTCAGGAACCTTCCTCAGAGCGTCCAGCGATTCCGGGTTCGTGTCGCGTTGTGCGCCGAGTGTGCGCGTCCGCAACGTCCCCACTCCCGCATACTCTTATCCGCCGTCCTTTCACAAAGGAAGTTGATACTTACATTACTGCTTCACGTGCAGCCGACCGCGCCCCTCAGCGTGGGCTCGAACCCGGCCAAAATGCGCGCTGCATGCCAGGCGCTTGTCGCTGACTGGCTCGCGACTGCGTCGGCAGTCGTCGCGGAAGGTGCGGCGGCCGCCCTCAAGGGACTCGATACGATCAAGTCGCTGCGGTCGCTCGCAGACGCCGTGTGGGAAACGCTGGGCGGTGCGGGGAAGGTGCGCATTTTTTGCAACTGCGCCGGCGACGTTGCTTCTGCTTCGTTGTTCTTTCATGTCAAACCGTTCGTCTTTAATTTTCGTCGTGCTTTTGTTGCGTACGCGTGTCGCAGGAGGACGCGGGAAGTGAGTGGGATGCGATGTGTGCCGCGCTCCTCGGCCATCCTGTGGCCCTGTACGACCACCTCTTCCGAAAGCACGTGATCGCGCGTGCCAAGGACATTCTCGACGTCGCCTTTGCGGGGCTCGCGCACGTTCCTCGCGACATGGTGCTCTCGGACGCAGCGAGCGACGACGTGGGCGCGTGGGTGTGGAGCGATGAGCCTGATCAGATGGCGATCGACCAAAACTCTGGCGGCGTCACGGGCGGCTATTCGCTTGCCGCGCCGCCGGGGGGTGTCGGTGTGGGGGCGGGTGCGGGAGGACTCGTCGCCGCCGTGGATCTCAGCAACCAGCTCGCACTGAAGGTGCGTGTGTTGCGGTTGCGGTTGTGTGAACGCTGTTGCTGCTGTGGAATTCTTCGACTGACTTGAACGCGACGCGCGCGCAGGCGATTGCGCTCACGCCGTTTGTGCGGGATGTGTGCGTGGCCTTTGACGCTTCGCTTGGGTCCATTCTCGATGACGCGAGCCACGCGTTTGGCTCCGAGGAAGTGCACGAGAAGAACGGACATGTCGCCGGTGCGCCACAGCCCGAACAGCCGCGGCGGGGTCCCTTTGATCATCGCGAGGACGGCAGCGACATCCGAGCGCATGTGCGTACGCTCTGCCACCAATGCATTCTCTCAGTCTGTTCGGAGCTCTCGCAACTGCACGAGCTCTCGAAGTCGGTTATCGAGGAGACCGGCAGTGGTAACACGAGGAGCGAGAACGGCGCCGCGGCGTCGTCCGGTGCCTCTGCAAAGGTGCTCTTGGTCGGTCGAACTGCGCTTGCAATTGCGCAACACTGCCGCTCCCTGCAGGAGGCTATGCGTTCCGGCGACGCGGAGGTACAGCGCGAGGGGGGGCTGTTGCGACGCATGTCGAGCGGGCCTCGCACGCCGGTGCTGCGAACAGGGCCGTTGTCCCGGCAGTCGTCGTTTGCGGGCGCAAAGCCCGAGTTTGATGCGCGGTTGGAGGAAGGTCGCAAGGCGCTGCGTGCGCTTCATGCGGCCTGCCACCACACATGGGCCGTGCACCTGGCGCGGTCGCTCGGAAGTGCGCTTGAACGTGGCCTTGCGGCGGAGAATTGGTCGGATCCCGTGGTGTCGCGGGGGGCGTGGGAGGACATTCGCATTCAGGTGCGCGCAGCATTTGTGTCTGCAATTGTTTGTTTGCTCTCCCTAACTGTGAGGCGAAAGGCCGTGCTTGTGCAGCTGACTGTCCTGACACTCCTGGTTTTCCCGATGCTTTGTGTCGCAGGAGGAGTCCGAAGGTGGCGACAAGGTGGACTCCGTCGTCCGGTTGCCGGCGCACCTCTCCCGCCCGGCGCTCGCCTTTGTCCACGATCTCTGCGTGGCCCTCAACCAGTGCGGTGCGCACGCGCTCGACCGCCCCATTGTTCTTGACGCCGTTCAGCTCGCCGCGGACGAGGCGCTCGCCATTTTCGAGCGCTTTGCCGCCGGCGCGGCCGCGTCGCAGGAGGGATGCGTGCAGATGCTCTTCGACACGCGTCTGCTTTTCGACTTCCTCTCCGCGCGCCTTCTGCCGCAGTGCCAGCCTCAGCTGGTGGACTTTGCTGGGCGTCGCGACCGCCTTGTGGCCCTCTGGACGTCGCGGATCGATCCGTTTGACATGGACGTGTTTGCGCCGCACATTCGCTCCAACGTTGTCAAGGCATATCAGAGGTGGGTGTCACGCAAAGCCGCGTGTGGGCTGTCCGGCGCCTGTTCTTTACGCCCTCCCGTGAGTGCTGCTCTCATTTATATGAATGTTTCTCATTTGTTTGAATTTTCCCTCCTGTTTCTTCGTAGGTCGAGTGTGTTGTTTGGCACTGTGGCGGGCCTCAACCGGCTCTACAGTGACCAGAAGCGCGGAATGCAGTCGCACGAATCGCACGGCCCGCTGGCCATCGCCCCCGTGGCCCCTCGGTGGGTGTTGTGGGCAAATTTCACGAAGCAGGCACCCTTGTTCATTGCAAAAACGGGTCACTGTCTTTGATTTTAACATCGGTGTTCTTCCTCGCATTAATTTTTTCTGCTTGTTTCTTCTTTTTTTGCACTTTTTTTTTCTTTCTTGTCACGTTGTCCGCTGTCCCTCTCCTGTTCAATTCTGTTCTGACTTGATGTATGTTCCCGACCCGGCAGGTTTGCTCTACTTCCCATCAGCGCTTCCATCGCGGCGCCCGTGAAGCCGCCCTCGTGGCAGCAGCAAACACGCGGGGGGCCAAAGGCCGCTATGCACGCGCGGTCGCAATCGGGGCCGGCAAAGGCTGGACAGGGAACGCGTGCCACTGGGCTGTTCGGGGGCACGGGTCTCTTTTAGCTGCTGCCGAGTTCACTAAAAAGTTTCAACGTTTTTTTTTTTTGTATCGAATTTGTGGCTGAAAGGTATAATACCCACACAATTCAGTTGATGTGCCGATATCGAATGCGTTGGAAACGGTGGCGCCTCTCAGAACGGACTGCCCGCCGCGACCACCTTTCACTAACTACAAATGAGCCCTCAAAGCATTTTGTGTCAGTGATCCATTAATCAGGTTATGGCCGGTGACACGAGAAAGTCCGCGTGTGGACCCCGTACCCGTCGACCGTACCCGTAACCCTCGGACCCTGCCATTAACGCCAACTACTTTGATCGCATTAGGCGGACCCTGGCTCGCAAGCCATTCCACTCGTCTCTTTAGTCGTTGAATGTTTTCAACCAACCACGAAGTCGGGCGGCTTCAAGACAACAAACACGGGCAGATTCAATCCTCCCCGTGTCCGTCGCCCTTGCACAGGCCGCCGTGAGCAATCGGAATAAGATCTTTGCGCGTCACAATGCCCTCGACAACACCAGAGGGACTCACGACGACAAGGTGGCGCAGCTGCAGGTGTCGCAGCGTCGCGTACGATTTCGCCACAGGCCACGTCGGAAGCGCCGTCGACGGGCTGCTGTTCATGTACGGCGTCAAGTCCACGCGCGACTCCTCAAGCTCAGCGGCATACGCCGACAGCATCGGGGCGGAGAGCATGAGGTTGGGCGGCTCGGCGTCGCCCTCAGGACTTTGCAACGAAGCCGAAATCACGCCGTGGATGCTGGCCGGCGGAGGCGCAGATACGGACGTCGGCAGCGCGGGATCGGACGATGCCTTGAGGGTTGCGCTCCTGAGGAGCGACTTCCGCTGCAGCGCGAGGACGTCCTCGAGCTGTAGTCGCAGGATGAGCCCGACGAGACGGTTGCTCTCCAGCGAGTCGACGACTGGGAAGCCTGTGAAAGCACCAATGACGGAAAAGAAATTAAGCGTTAGGCCAGAGAGGCGCAGAGAGGGCGTGCACATGCAGTGCAGTTGCGCTTGAGACCAAAACAAGCGGTGCCTCCGCCTCAAGAAAGTACACAGTCCGCAAAGAACCCGAACGAGCTGATAGTAACTGCGCCGGTAACACACCGAATTTGCATATAATAGAGAAAAGAGCGAGAAGAACAAAAAAAAAAAAAAAAAAAAAAAAAAAAAGACACGCACCGTGGTGAGTGCTGGAGAGGGCGTCGGCGACCTGGCGCGTCGTCGCATTGAGCGGCAGGCACTTCACGGGCGATACCATGTACTCGCGCGTGTCCTGGAATCGCATATCGTGCGATGGCTCGGCTTCGAGAAAGGGAATCTGCAGACTCACCCGTGTCAGAATGCGCCTCTGTCAGACACTCTCCACAAGTGAGTGCCTGTAACGCCCGAATCCCAGAACCACGCGCACAAGGCATCCACTTCTAAAGCCGCCCAGTTGCCACCGTCCTCGACAATCGCGGAAAGGAGGATGCAAACAGAAAAAAGTTACAAACAAAAAAACAAAAACAAGAAAAATAAATAAATAAAAATAAACAGAACAGAATAGACTGAGAGCGGAACAGTGCGCCCACCTTCATGACGACGAGCGTGGCGTGGTAGAGGCTGTGGGAGACGAGCTGCCCGATCCAAGCGCTGATGACGACGGCCACTGAGACGCCCGGCAGCGACTCGACGCTCGACGTAATCTCAACCATGACGAGCGTGATGGTGAGTGTCATGTTGGCGAAACCAGCCCAGAAGGCGCCCGCACCGATGATCGCATAGAGACCCTACAAGCGTAAACAACAAGGGATAAGTGCGAGACAGAGGCTAGTTCGCAATTGGACTGATGAAACAAATACGTGCGCGTCAAACAACACGAGAGACTATAAGCAGACCACTTCCTTGGAGCACACTCACCGGATCGACCAGATAGTAGCCGAGAGGGACCTTGATCCACGCATTGTACGCAACTCCCAACAGCCGGCCGACGGTTGCTCCAAACACCATGCACGGTAGCACGCTGCCCGCGGGTATGGCTGCGCGTCCGTTCCGGTTGTGTGCGACGAAGGTCAGCGAGACAGAAGCAGCAAAGAATAGTGATTCACCCATAGTGCGCGTCAACCGGACAAGAAACACAGACGCGCGCTTGTCGCAGTTTGCTCCAAGTGGCATGTGCGAATGGGCCACACAGGCTGACAAGCACGCACGAACCAATTCTGAACAAGCCCACACAAGCAGCCAATGCAACAGCACGAACCAATTCCGACGGTAATGAGAATGAGGAACATGTAGACCACGGCAAATAGCGCGAGATTTTTTGCGCTGAAGAGGCTGTACGCCCCGCGCAGGAAGAGATTCTGCAGCGCGGTCGTCGCCGTCACCTGCACGAAGATCGCTGCCGAATTAGCATACGACAGCAAATGCAATGTCGGCTGTTCGTGAGGCCTCACGCGCGCAAGTCATTGACACACAAAAGATAATTACGCGCACCTGGAACAGCGAACTGAGCTCGTTGTAGCACGTCGTCGTTTTGTTCGGTCCCTCCACTTCAACCTCCATTCGCATGTGCGGAAACGTGATGTCCACGTGACCTAACGGTAGCAAGCAACCGCAGGCGTGTCAGAGCAGGTGCGGATGTACGGATGTTGCGAATGCATGCGTGCGTGCGTGTGCGCGTACGCTATCTAAGCACACGAGATTCACTCGTTTGGGCCGTATCGCGCTCTCTCATGATGACGATTTGCAAGGGTGTCAGAGTACGTGCGGATGCGCGTGGGCGTGTACGTGACACGCCCGAGATTCAGTTGCGACAACCCACTTGCAATTTCCTCAATGTCCGGACAGGCCTGCTTCGTGTCTTCGACGAGGAAGGCGAACGTGGCCTCGGTGACTTGGTAATACGCGCATATCTGCGGATCCGCAATCGCACGGCACACCCCGGGACCCTCGAGCTGCGAAAATGCTTTCACGCTGGACACTGCGTGGGAATGACAGTGAATACCGACCGTCGTGGCATGCGTGTGTGCGATGTGCGTGGAGTTTGAGCCTGAAATCCTCTATGGAGCTGCACTCACCGCAGGTGTTGTCGGCGAGTGGAACGAACACGACCACAGTCGTCGTGATAAGCGTTACCTGCGAGCCACAACATCCCGCATAAGCGCACGCACACAAAGAACAGCGGGGGTGCATCATCGGCCTGCTTGCTATAACACACTCACCGCCATCACTTCGAGCATGCGGCGCACCGGCCACGGCACAACATACTTGGCGCGCAGCCGCTGAAGGAAGATCGACACGCGGTTGAAGAGACCGCCGAGGACGCCAAACACGACGCCCATAATGACATACATAAGAAAGTCGCCGTAACTCTGGTTCGTCTGGCAGATTGTGGGGTCGCTGTAAAGCGCAAACGCCGACACGTTCAGCACCTTCTGCTGCGCGACAAAGGCGAGCACCCAGTAGGCGACGACGCACGTGAAGAAGACGCGGAAGATGAGCCGCGGGTGGAAGAACGAGATCGCTTCCTGCGCACGCGCGTTTGTGTTAGCCGGTTGCGACGTGTGCGGAATGCCAACTACAAGGAACAAGGGCAGTGCCGATGAGCAGGGATTGTGACAAACCCCCACATCAATTCTTGATTAGCTATCGGAAAAAATAAACAAACAAACAAAAAAATAAATTAACACGAGCAGAAAAGGACGACTCTACTTGCCTCTATGACGAAGGCCGTCCCCGCAAGCGGCGCATGGAACGCAGCGGCAACGCCCGCAGCGGCACCCGTGGCCGCAAACATGCGAAAGTCGCTGTCGTTCTGGAGGTGCTTAACGGCCTCGTCGGCCTGTCGCTTGTCCTCACTCACCGCCCTGTGGCAGGATCGGCAGTGAAACTCAAGCTAAGCTCGAACAAGAAGGGACACTTTTCACGCGGATGGAAGAAGCGTGCATGCAGAGCGCACAGCGAAAATCTCGATCCACTAAACACGCGCAGAGACGATTGGAGCATCGGGAGCGTGCATATACCTCTGTCAACAACACGGAGAATAAGACGCGCCAGCGGCATGAAACAACTTGCACGCTGGCGCGCAGCTTTGCGAGAGTGCGCAAATACCTTGTCAAAAAGCGGGCGAGAATGCTGAACCGCGCGGTCAACACGGCGATGATGGTGCCCACGTGAATCATCGGGCCTGCATGTCGGGACTGGTCAACCGCACACACATCACATCGTCATGCCATTGCATGTGCGCGCACGTGTCTGCAAGAAATTCGCTCCCCATAACACAGGACAAGGGACAACGGTGGATTGCATACCTTCGGGATCGCACACTGGGTTCGCCCGTGCACATAGAAGGGAAGGAACTGAAGTCAGCTTAACGCGAAGGCCATCCGTCTCGCCAGACATTGAACAGGACGCATGCGGCACCATCACGAACAGAGGTGAAGGAGATGGATATGCCGAAGAAGGGAGCGATGGAAGGCGAAGGATGTGCTGGAAAGGGGAGCGATGTTAGGAACAGGCGCGAACAGGCACGCACCGAGTCCCGCTCCCACGGCAAAGATTGTGCCGGCAGTCTTGGCAAACAACGCACTCCACGTCATCGTGGATGTCATGGACGTGCCGTTGAGATATGCGATGACCTGCGAAATTGAACAGTCTGAGTCTTCGAGCGCGCACACATAAACAGACACACACGTAAAACAGACACACACACACACGCGCACACACGCGCGCACACACACACAGATGTAGAATTTGTCGACAACAAACGTCCAGCAGAGAATGCGCACCTCCGGAAGTCCCATTCCAGACGCGCTGGGCTCGTAAAGGACGCAAAGCGCCGCAAGTATCGCAAGGCCGTGCGTGTATATCTGGCTGAGTCCCCATGCGCGCGCGTAGTGCTTCTCCAGCGAATCTGCAGGCGTGTGCGTGAGCGTCAGTCAAATACGGTGCGTGCGTGTGTGTGTGTGTGTGTGTGTGTGTTTCAGTCGAATGCGAGCGGAAACGGGAAAAAGGTTGGCATCAGTTCTGCGCAATACACATAAAAAAACACTCACTTTCGTACGTCAGGTCGTCGTTCTTGTATTCGCAGAGGTGGTCGCCGGCAAGATTCACGGCGTAGAACACGAGCGCAACGAAGCCGCCAATGAGAAGACAGAGAACATAGCGCACGAAGCGTTGCGTCCGAAGATCCTGCGTTCGCATGAAGCAAAGACTTTGGGCGAAGCACACATTCGCACAGGTGCACTCGCGCGGACTGCCGAACCGTTCAAATTGAAAATATACTATAAAAAAAAAAAACAAGAACGAGGAAAAAAGGCAGTACCAACACATGAATGCGCGGTACCTTGGGAGTTTGCAGCTCGTAGCGCTTTCGGACGCACGGCATGTCGGGTATTTCCGTGTCGGCGCTCTCTCCCGCCTGCAGCGCCTCCAGCTTGACCGTATACGCCGTCGCATATCGCCACCAGTGCTTCAGCGCCGCCTTCACCTTATTGTCCTCATGAACTGGCGCCTGCGTACGCCGGCGTCGCAGCTCGAGCAGTTCGACCGTCCCATCGCGGCGCACGTCGTTGGTGGAGCCGGCCTGATTGTTCGCCCCGTCGGCAGTGGAATCCGCGGCAGCGTCTGCAGCAGGTCCAAAAGGGCACGCAATTCAGGTAACTTATACCCAAACCCCCGACCAATGCTCCTTTCCACGCTTCATCCCGCATTCGATACGTGATGCTCCGCGTGCGCTTTCATCACCTGCCCCATCGCTCGGACGAGTGACCGTGATCCTTGTGAGGCGTGCGACCCTTGACAGAGCAAAAGACTGCCCATCGTCCACCGAAGGGGACGGCTGGTCCGTTTCGGACATTCTCTAGAGCGCCGGTCGCGGCGCAGCGCGAAGGAAAGGGTGCATGCGGTGTGCGAATCAATCGAATCGCTCCATACCGTCTTGTGTTTCAGCTTAACACGTGGGGAACGACAAAACAAGCAAAAAAATAACAAAAGTGAACGGCGCCCCCCGCTCTGCGAATGGCTTTGGGGAAAGCGAAGAGGAAGGGCGTTTCTTGTGCTGTTCCAGGGGCTGTTCAATCGCGTTCAAAGCCACGGCGCGTTTATTTTGAGCGCCTTGCGTGCACGCCACCGAGTCCGTGTGTCCATATACCATATTAGGGAATCATGTTTCCACATTCGTAGCCAATGGAAAGCATTTGCGAGATGTCGGTTAATGGTTGCCGTTTCTATGGCAATGTATGTGCCAGTCACTTGTGAGTGGAAATAGAACTGCCTTCACTGTGCGCAAAAACGATGCAACACGTGTGCATCATCTCAACGCCACCACGATCCAGCAGCAAGAGAGGACCCACCTTGCCGTTGTGCGTGTGAGCGCCTGTGCGTGTCTCAAGAGAAATGGCCGCAAAGGGGAAGGACGTGGAGAAGAAGGAGGTCAACATCACACACCAGAACGCCATCTTTGCCGAGACCATTCGCAAACAACAGGCGCACTTTCAACTGTACACGACTTACAGCCCAAACCCCAACACGAGTGAGTACGCAGTTGCTTCTGGCATCGTCGAATTGGCAGGCACTGTGGCGCGCAGCGTCGCACGTTGAGTTTCAGCGTGTTAATTTGCGACTTGTGTCTGTCGCAGCCGTCTTTTTGACAGGAAAGCCAAATACAAAGTACGACCAGATCGATGGAAAAGAGGACGGTACGTGCTATTGTCGGAGGATGCTACGTCCATGGGCTGATCGAAACTTGTGCTTACACCAAAACTTGGCGATGCACAGCCGACTTTCTAGGCAAGATGGAGCGAAAGCACAAGCCGCCCCAGGAAAAGTTTGCAGAGCCGCAGACGAGTGCGCAGGAATACGGATGGTACCACACACCACTGGTGAGCGACGCGCATCGTTGGACGGTCTGCGCCTCCTGCTGTTGATTGGTTGCCTTTGGCGTACTTTGTGTCGAGCACATTTTCTTACACGCGCCTTCCTGCTTCACAATAGATCGACCAGCGACGAAACGACCCGCGCCTTAGCCATCCGATGAAGAAGTCGGACGTAACCACATACATGGCCGCGGTCTTTTCCAAGAAGTGAGGTGAACGTGTTTCGCCCTGCCGCCGCCGCTGCTGCGTTGCCCTCGCGCGTTTCGCGTTTCGCTTGCAAATCGTCTGCCGTTTGTATAGTTTTTGTACTTGTCAAAGTTTCGCCGCGCCAAGTGGAGCGTCCCTGCAAGGGCTGGGCTCTTGTAAGCGCCGGATTTGCACTAAATTTCTCACTCACTGCCGTTAATTGTTCCCCTATCCACAAAATCCAACTGTTGCACTCAATTTCGGTGGTCGTTCCGTGTTGTCGTTTGAAACAACAGTCGCCAGGGAAAAGACGCACAAGCGGCAACTCAAGAGACGATTTTAATTTTTTTCTTTGTCATACGCACGCGACACGTTAGAAAAGCATACAGCGAGTCGGCACGCCAAAACAAGAGACCAAACTTCAGCGACTGCCCCACACTGGACCACTGGGCAGACACGCACACGGGACGCAGACGAGCTCAGCGCACGAGGGGCGTCTGCTTGAGCTGGAGGAGAATGCTCCGGAGCCGCGACGTGTCCTTCGTGTTCTTGGACGCCTTCGGGTTGAAGTCGACGAGGCGCGAGATGCGCTCCCACTCGCCGCCGGGGACGTGCTCGTCGCGCTCGGCAATAAAGGCACGCTCTGCCTCCCTGCATCGCGAACAGAACAGACAACGTTGAGCACAAGAGCGGCCGACGCAAAAAAAGGCCACGCAGACAAGTGAACCAACCACGTTAACACGAACCGAAAAGACAACCAAAGAGAGCATCCTTTTGCACGCAGCACAACCCTATTCTCAATCGAAACGCGGCGCCCACGCACCTGTTCGACGCGCGCGACTTGGTCTTCTGCTCCTCGTAGCGCTGGTACCACTCGGTCACGTCCGAGCGGCCCTTCGAAAGGAGTGCGTCCACCTGCGTCTTCTCGTTGGCGTCCTTCTCGGCGAGCTGGCGCTCACGCTGCGCGCGCCACTCCCTGAAAGGCGTTCGATGCGACAAGTGAGCAGGTTGTAAAAGCACGCTGCATTCTGCCAATGCATGCATACGAACAGACGCACGCCACAACACACACCACAAAAACACACACGCAACACGAGTACACGAACACACATACTTTCGCCAAATCCAATCAAGACGACACTCACTTGATGGGGCGCGACTCGCCCATGGCCTGGTCCACCTGCGCGACAAACGCATAGCGGTCCTGGGGTTCCTCGGCCGGGGCGGCCTCGGCGACAGGGGCGCCAAAGTCACCAAAGTTGCCGTCCTGGGGCTGCTCAGAGTAGTACTGCTGCCCCTGATGGACGACATGCAACACGAGTTAAGATTTGCGAAGACGCAGGAGATTGAAAGGGGAGAGATATGCAGAGAAGGTACAGCACTTTTGCAATCGACAAGGGGTTGCACGACCAAACCAACAAAGTCTACAACATAACACACCGCGAAACGATGACGACTAAATACACACGCACACACACGCGCGCGCATAACGATTGAAGCAACAAAGACGAAGAACAGAAAATGAAATAGACGAGACGTTTTTGACGAAAAATCTGCCCAACACAGAGATAAACACAATAATGGATCGTGACTTGTACCTGGTCGCCGCCAAAGGCATCGAAGCCGGCATCCTGCTGACCGGGCGCAATGCCAAACGCCGCGAGGTCCTCCTGCTCGCGCGCAAGGAACTCGGCCGTAGGGTCAAAGCCAGCGCCAGTGTTGTTCGCGAGATCCTCGCCAATAACCTCAAAGTGGTCGGCCATCTTATCGTCTGTTTTGTGAGGCAAAGAATAAAAAAGAGAATGTGGACGCAAAAGCAACTATAAATCACACACAACGCCTGCACTCTCGATAAGTGCGTATGTCGACTCTAGCAGGGTGCGCGCGTTCGTGTGTGACGCGCAGCCATCGAGAGGAAGCGAGTGACACGCACACACACACACACAGCTGTGTGGGTTGGGCCAAAGACTGGAGGGTGACTCGGTCGAGAAAATGATTTGAATTTTGTACAAAGAACAGTTACGTTTTACGATATTTTACAAATAAATCGAGACACCGTTCAAATCGACAGCACATCCGGGGCAAGCAGTACATCCGGGACGTTATATTGCTTCCGGGGTGAGAGATTCCATAGCAACCTATGTGCGTGCGGTGAATCGCTTGCGATTCAAAAGTGTTTTCAGCTGTGTTCGCACACTTGGAGACTAAGCACATCTACACACAAGGAGCAGTCGTATATACGTGCTGAAGTTGTGTGGGACGTTATTGGGGAAGTGCGGTCGGTGTTCCACAACTCTCGACATGATGCAAACGATCGCGTGACTGCTTTGGCGGTGGTCGCAATTCGAATAGCCCTTCGGGGCGTTGCGCGTCCGGCAGGGGCTGCTGGTGGAGAATGGCGGACGCAACGGTGACGGAGGAGCGCGGTCTGCTGCACTCGTTGCGCAAGGAGCGCGTGTCGCACGCTGTCCCGCGAACAGTCGGCATCCCCGTGGTGCGGCAGACGACAGAGTTCCTCACCGAAGCGCAGCTCGAGTGGGTCTCGGGGCCTCCGAACGAGATCACGATACAAAACCCCGTCTACTTGAAGTGAGTGGCATCGTGCATTTGCGTGCGTTTGTAATCTCTCTGTTGTTGTGACGGGTGTGCTGGACTGTGCGGCTCGCGAAGTACGCTGTCCTTACGCGACTCCGCGCGTGTTTAGGCACAAGCGAAAGCAAGAGGAGGAGGAGCGCACACCGTCCGAGAGCGCCCTTGCCTCGCACGAAGTCCGTGGCCTTAGTGAGAATGTGATCCCCGGCGTGTCCTCTACGAACCACGCGGGTATCGAACGGCTGAACGAACGACGGCGTACAAAGTGGGTTGAAAACCGAGCGTCACACGCACATCAACGCACACAAAAGATGCCTCTATTACCCGTTCTTCATAGCTCGCTGTGCCTGACGCGACTGCTGGTTCGAATGTCTGCAGGCACGAGGCGTGTATTGCGCGCGCGCGCGAGGCCATCGCCTCTGTAGCGAAGCAGCTCGAGCCGCGGATAGTCGATCTTACGCAGGACACTAAACAGCAACTGGCCGAGTACGACAAAGGTGCGTCCGTGCGCCACGTGGGATGGAACGAGAGTTGCGCGAGCGCGTGGTTGCTGAATTGCTGTGCGGTGGTAATTGCGGATCAATTGCATTCTCAGACAGAGCGCTGCTGCAAATGGAGAGTATGGCGTGCGAAAAATAGGGACGGAAGAGTAGATGCCGTGCACCAGCGCTCACATCTTTCCCTGCAACGCAGAGCGCGACGGCTTCTTCAAGCAGCTCGGCGACGACGCGTGGCTCGTGAACCAGAGCGCCTCTGTGCTGGACAGCATTCGCGACACGCTCATCGAGCAACTGCCGCAGCGGCAGGCGATCGTGGAGCATCTCGATTACGAACTGGAGAAAATCGAGAGGGAGCGATCGTCGCTCGTGACGGCCATTCTCGACAATGCCGCGCGGGACCTCGAGGAGATCGCGTTCCAGCTCCCCGACGCGATCTCGCGGTGGATCGAGTCGGAGATGCTGGACATCAACGAGGTGATCATCCGTAACCGAAAGGCGTACGCCGAGCTCAACGCGCGTCTCATGAAGGCCGAGGTGCTGCGCGAGGCGCACGCGATGGACCTCTGGCAGCAGCGCGCGTCGGCGTGGGTCGACCTGAAGAAGCAGTGCGCGATCCACTCGTTCACGCTGCTCATGACGGGCCCGGAGACGCTCGACCCGCCCGCGCGCCGCCGCCTGTTCGAGCAGCTGAACGAGGAGCAGGCGGCGCACATGAAGCGACGCACGGATTTCTTGCGCGGCATTGCGGAGACGCACCCGCCCGCGTGCAACCGCAGCACGGGGCGCGAGTGGGCCAAGACGCTGTCGCAGCTCAACGACCGGCTCGAGGCCATGCACGCCAACATGATGGAACTCTTCCGCGAGCAGGAGCAGATGTTCCGCGACCAGATTACCGCCAAGTTCACCGAGACGGTCCTGGACCTCGTCAGCTCGGGCGTATTTGCGGAGGAGGCGGAAGCGCGCGCGTTCATGGAGCCCATCGGTCGGCCGCTCATCGCCGAGAGGGACAGCGAGGCCGATCGCCTTCTCTATGCGCTGCAGGGCTCGCTCGACCGACACCGCGAGATTCTCAAGGATCCGTGCTCGCTGTTTGTGGAGTTTGGTTCCGGGGCCGCGGGGCTGTGGACGGAGCATGAGGTGGACCTGCGGCAGGTGGAGACGACGCTGCAGGAGCGGCTGGAACGCACGCGATCCGACCACGACTTCACGAACCAGGAGCTCGAGGCCCGCCTCGACGCGGTCATGGATCGCATGCGACAGGACGCCGACAGGGACGCGCTCGCGGGTTCGCTGCAGGAGGCGCTGCAGCACCTCGATAAGATTGAGCGCGGCTACCACGAGTTCCAGCAGGCGGCCGTCGGCGTCGCGCAGCTCTATCCCATGCTGATCCGCGACAAGCTCAGCGCGTACGAGCAGAAGGCGCTGCAGTTTTTCGGGCTAAGCCGCAAGCCCATCGTGCTGGCGACCATGGCGGACCGACTCGCCCTCATGCAGCAGATGCAGGTGAAGCCCGAAGAGCAGCAACTGCCGATCAACCCGAAGGACCCGCGCGCGATGCTCAAGCGGAGGCCGTCGAAGGGCGGCGGCGCGGGGAGCTCGAACAACCTGTTTGCGACGCAGCAGCAGCAGGTCCCGGGCAAGAAGCAGCCGGTCGGCCCTCCCTCGGGGCGCCAGCGCATGCGCACGCCCAGCATCAGCATACCAACGACGGAACCGGACCAGGTCGAGGACCTCACGAAGATTACGACAACGCGCGGGACGGTGTACTATGTCGTGCGCGACTTTCTGCTCCTCCCTGGTGACCCGGAAATCGGCTCGGCCGCGGAGCTCCTCGGCTTTGCCATGGACCCGAAGCCCGATTCGCGCCCCGGCTCCGCCATGGGCAAGCCCCCAGCGACGAGCGCTGTGTCGCTCACTACCAGCGCCGGGGCTGCGAGCATGCAGGCGCTTCCCATTGTGCAAACGACAAGCGTGACGTCGACCACGGCGCCTCCGCCCCCTTCTGCCACCGTTGTGACGCCGCCGACGCCAGCGGCAGAAGGGACGCCGCAGGTCCCGTCCGCCGCCACGCCCACATCGGCACCCATTGCGGAGCAGCCGGCGGTTGAGGCGACGGCGGCCGGCGAGGGTGCCAAGGAGGAGGAAAAGGGCGAGATCGACGCGCGCGCTGCCTCGGCTGCGGATACGACGTCGCCCTCGCCGACGACGCCGCTGCCCGCGCCCGCCGAAGGGGAAGATGCTGGCCTGAAGAGCGCTTCGCTCACGGTTGCGCAGGACGCGGCGCAGGCAACGTCGCCGTCGCCGTCTCCGGCCCTCGAGGAGATGCCAGTGGTGTCGGCTCCCACGCCTGTGGAAAACTCGCCGGCGGCGGCAGCGAAGGTTACGAAGCAGCAGACGCAGTCGCAGCTGCAGCAGTCGCAAAACGAGGGGGCGCCCGCGCAGAGGAGCAAGCGGACGGGCTCGCGGCAGTACAACCGCCGCCCGACGGTCGACATGACGGCCGCTGCGAAGGTTGTGCCAGCCCCCGAGGTCGCCCCAACGCCCATTGTCGACGACCGGCCCCCGGAGGGCTTGAAGTACCTTGCGGACATCGCGCTGGCGCCGGAGACGCTGACCCGTCTGCGCCGCATGATGCGCCGGCTCTTCCTGGAGCACATCGAGAACTGGGCGCCCTTTGTGGAGGAGCGCGCGCTCGCGGCCGTTGCCGCAAAGACGGAGGAGCTCAACAACGAGCTCGACCTCCGCCTTCACCTCCATGGACCGCGTGCGAACCGCGCGCGGATGGACGTGCACAACGTGCGTGCCGCGGAGCTCATCGCGCACCGGCGCCGCGTAGACGAGCACTGCGCGGGCGTGCTGCTTGAGCTGGACGGGCAGCGCGATGCATTCGCGGCGATGACGGAAGAGCACACGGAGCACGGGAAGAAGCTCAAGAGCGGCATGGAGGGCTACATCGGCCAGCTGGTGCTCAGCAACACGGTGCAGGCCGTGTTTGCGCTGCAGAAGGACGCGAGCAAGCTGTTTGATTCGCACCTCCGCACGATACGCCTGTCCCTTCGGACGTTCCGCGACCAGCTCGACACAACGCTCACGCGACTGCGCGACGCCAACGTGCGCTTCCGCCAGTCATTCCGCGCGTTCTCGGAGGGCGGCAACTACTGCACGGCGGAAATTCAAGAGTTCCGCGGGCGGCTGGAGGAGCTTGACCAGGCCATCGACGAGACGGAGAGCTCGATTGCCTCGGACCTCGGCGGGCGCGAGATTGAGCAGATGGACGCCGCGTCGGCCGAAATGGCGCGCTTCGAGGAGCGCTTCCGACACCACGCTGAGGACCTCTCCCTCCTGCAGAAGGAGGAGAGGGAGCTCGGGGTGGCGATGGTCAAGGTGCGCAGCGAGATGGGCATCGTCGAGGCCGACGCGCGCGACGTCGCCTCGCGTCTCGAGCGCCTGGAAGCCTTCTGCGCCCGGTGCAAGGACCCCAACGCGCCGTGGCAGGCGAAGGCGGCGGCGGGCAGCGCAGACGCGTTTGGCGTGCGACGCGGCCCGCCGAAGGACGCAGAGGAGCAGGATCCCTTCCAGATTGGGCGGGTGACCCCGGCGCTGTTCCGCCGGCTCGACGTGATTCGTCGCGCCATTCACCGGCGGGCGGTGTACCTGGACTGCCTCCAGGTGCCAGTGCGCCTGCACGACCTGGACTCTCAGCTGCGGCAGATTTACCAGTTTGACGGCCCGTCGCTTGGCAACGCGGAGGGGATGGACTCGCGGTCGAACACGGTGGAGCGCATGCGCGAGATTGCGATGGGTCCCGAGGAGGTCCTCGTCGACGCCAGCAGCGGCATCGAGCTGATCTCCATGGCGGGGTCGCAGGCGCAGCTGCGCGCGGCGGGGGGGAGTATCGACATCAACGCGTCCGGGCGCCTGTCTGTAGCCGGCATGCTGCCGACGCTCGAAGATCAGTCGGGCGCGATGGGGGACGGGCGGCGATCGCGCATGCAGGGGATGAACCCGAAGCTGACGCGGGGGAGCCGGGCCAACTCGCTGTCGAACTCGTCGCTGAACTCTGTCAATCTGAACACGGGCGAGGAGGACAACGGCGCCGGTCCGAAGAGCTCGAGGTGCGCTTGAAGGGTTGTTTGCCGTGCCGTTTGTAGTCATTTGTAGTGCGATTGTGGCGCGTGAGGGCTGTTTTTTTGGCAGAAGTGCAACTTTTTGGAAGGGGTTGTGACACGCGGCTTTGTGTGCGCAACAGGCCAAGGAACGTTCGCAAGAAGGAGCAGCAGCGCAACGCGCAGCAGCGACAGCAGAAGGCAACGGCGGCGGCGGACGAGAAGCCGAAGGAAAAGTCGGTCACTTACATGACACGCGTCGCCAACATCCTAGAGAATGCGCGGCGGAAGATCTTCGTTGCGTGCGACGTGGGTATCCCTCTTTGCGATGCAATGGACGCGTCTTGTTGCATGTGGGCGTTTCTCAAATTCGAACTGCATGGTGACGTGCTCACACATCTTTCTTCTCCGTCCACGCAGACGTACTTTAAGGAGAAGGGCGACCGCCCTGTTCTTCGGCGTGACCGCATTGACGACTCGCGCGAGGGGTACCTCTTCATTATCAACAACAAGCTCGAGCAGATTCGCGCGCGCACGGAGACATTCCGCAACGACGCCCTCGGAGGTGTGTTTGTGTGTGTTGTGTGTGTGTTGTGTGCGTCCGTACGGCAGCAGCTGTCAGCTAACGCGGCACGAGTCGCTCCTGAACGGCGTTTCCAATCCATTGACGCGCTTGTGAAAGCGTAAAGACCCATTTCAACCGTTTGTTCTCACCGCTCTGTCCGGATCACCCCGTCCCTCCGCAGAGTTCCGCGGACAGCTCCGCCGCTTCCTGAAGATCCTCCACCAGATCCCCGAAATTGTGTACGCCGACGTCCTCAACTGCGTCATTGAGATGGCAAAGACGCAGCGGCAGAACGAAAGCGTCGCGTTTGACGTGCGCTGGCGCGAGTGGGGCGAGTCCAAGGCATGTCCTCGTCTCTACTGTCGTCTTGGCGCACCTTGTGGCATGTTGTCTCCAGTAACCGAGGCAATTGTCAAACCGTGTGGTTGTGCATTTCCGCCTGACACGACGACTCTTTACGTGCAGCGCCTCCACCGCGAGTCTCTCCGCCCCAACTTGGGCCATCCGAACAACCGCGCACAGCTCGAGGACCTCTGCGAGCGCGAGGCGACCCGGTGGCACAGCGCCATGCACGGCGTCAAGAGTCACGTGAGCGCGCTCGAGGTGCGTCGGTGCCGCCGAGAACGTCCCGTCTCGAATAATTGTGTCGTATTTCCCTTTGATCACGGCTAACACGGCTTACGCTACCACCGTGCGCAGGAACTGGAGGAGCACTACGGAGAAATTTTCCTGGAGCGATCGCAGCTCGTGACGGGCACGCTTCTCGCCATGCTCGACTCGTGCGTCTTCCCGCAGGACGTCGAAGTGGACGGTGAGGGGTCGCAGTGAGCGCAAAAAAGTGCCGTGACCGTGTCCAGTTGCAGGACAGCAAGAGCATGTGGCGCACACTCCCACCCGTCACAGCAGTCCGCCACTCCCCCCCCCCCCCCCCCCCCCCCCCCCCCTCCCTCTCACCCGCTTCCACCGCCCACGCAGCCGGCAAGCGCAAGTCGATCAAGCGCATGCTCAAGGAGGCCGCGCAAGACCCCTACGACGCCGTGCAGGACGGCCGCAAGGGCGCGCAGCAGGCGCAAGCGCAGAGCTATCCCACGCGCACGTGGCCGGGCCTTCCTTTGGGCGCGCTCACCGTCCCGACCCTCCGTGCCGCAGTCGCTGGCGAAGCCCCGCCGCCGCCGCCGCCCCTTCCGCCCGCACAGGTGCTGGAGGGACAGCCGGGCGTGGCGCTGCCCGGGTTCTCGAGCAACTACACACCGACTCACCAGGCGGTGATCGCGACGCGCGACGAGACGTACGAGAAGTACCTCGCGGCCGCGCGCGAGTCTGTCGGGAAGCTTGTTCAGGGCGAGCAGGAGTGGATCTCGGAGGAGACGCGCTGGCAGCAGCACTGGGTCAAGCGCGTCGGCGGCCTGCGCCAGAGCTTCGCCATCTGAGACGGAAGCAAATTGTGTCTGTGCGTGCGCGCCGTGTGCGTGTGTATTTGCGCGTGCGGGTTTTTGCGAGCCGCGTGTGTTCGTCTTCGGTTGCGCCGAATGTATTTTTTCGACACAGTGTTTGATCAGGTTACCCACGCAAATGACGACTGTCTCGATCATCTCACAGTCCCACGCAACATCAACCGGAAGCTGAAAGTACTGCAGCGCACCGACGCCAAAGTACTGTAGCGCACCGACGCCAAAGTACTGTAGCGCACAGACGCCAAAGTACTGTAGCGCACCGACGCGAAAATACGTTTCCCTGCCCGCAGCGTTCGCTGTGCCACGTAGCGTCAACACGCGAAGGCCCCATGTCGCGCTTTTTCCAGTCGCCGCTGTCGGAAGACTCACAGTCCAACTCGTCTGAATCCGAGAGGTGCGTCGAGTCGCAGCCGACCCTGTGAGCATCACGTGCAATGCGGGGAGGAGGAGGGATGGGGGTGCTTGTTTGTGACTTCACTGCTTCAGCGTTCATCGTGAAACCTTGTATCTCACTCGCGCAGCGATGACGACGACATCGCACGGTGCGGTCTGATCCGCGTCGGGCGAAACACGCGCGCCATTCTCGAGTACCGTCGCAAGGCGCACCGCGGTCTCCAATCGCGCGATTACGTGGCGCTTCTCGACGGCGTCACGTGGCTGCATCGCAAGTCGCTCCAGCTGGGCGGGCGCCACCGGCCGTGGGGACTGTCCGGCATCCTCGCTCGCCTCGTCGCAGACGTAACGGCGCACTTGGAAGTCGCATCTTTAACGCGACAGGCGCGCCGAAGCATCGCCTCGGAGAATGCGCGCGCACTGTCTGCGCTGCAACAGCGCGTCCCGCGCATTGCCGTCGACTGTGCCGATGGCGCCGTGATGGCATTCTCGTTGTTTGCGAGCACGTGCGCCTACGACGCCCTCACGTGCGGTCCCGAATGGCACGAGGTGTACGAGCGGATCGAGACGTGCATCTTCCTATCGAGCACGCACCTCACTCTGCGTGGACTGCACCTCGCCGTTGTGCCCGAGCTGGTGGGCCGGTTCAATGAGATCGCGGGCTTATACGCGGCAGCCGACAGGGACGTCAAGGCCCCGCGCACGGTGCTGCGATCGCTCGATCTCAGCAAGAATCCGCGCCTCCGCCATCTCCCTCCCTCGCTGCTTGCGTCCCTCCCTGACATCGAGGCGATCACACTCGCGGACACGGGAGTGTGCGCCCTTCCGCCCGCCATACTCCGCCTCCAGCGCCTCCGCACCGTGCTGCTGTACAACGTGCCGGGAGTGAGCAACACCATCGCTGTCGTTCTGGGCTCTGCGGAACGACCGTCGGCCAAAGTCGAAGCGAGTCGCGTGCGGTCATTGCTGCACATGTGCTCAGTGTCGCTCACGCGAGAACTCGCGGCGGACCAGGATGTTCCGTCCGACTGGCTGCTGCCGGCCGACATGGCGGCGATGCTTGCGGGACGGTTCACCTGTGACGTGTGTGGGGAGACGCATTTCCCGCCCACTGCGCCCATTGCGGCGGTAGACGACACGTTTGTGCTGTGCACGAACGCGGACGAGCACACGGCAGACACGAGCGTCGATGCCCGTGACGAAGGGGCGGACGTTGAAGGCCAACGCGTGCCCATATCCATCTGCGTGTGCTCGATGTCGTGTTTGCTCCGTCACGGCACGCAGATGGAGGCATGCGGGTGCGTGCTGTGCGCGTCAAGCTCTGCGGGGGGCGCGTGGCTGCGCGCGCACAACACGGCCGCGCGGGCCATGGCGGAGCGCGCAATCGAAGAGTCACGTCGACGAGAGGCCTTCCTTGCATCCCTCGTGCTATAGCATCGCCTTCGTTCGTGCACGCACTGACACTTTTGTGCCGACTGCCATCAAGGACGACCCAGAGGAGACACACGAATATGCGCTGTTTACTCCTCGTCCACTATTGTGGGCAGGTCGCCGTCCCGCGCTTGCGCCGGTGGCCGAGAGCGAGCGACGGCGTCGGAACTTTCCGCCGCGGGTGCTGCGGCCGCTGATTCCCCTGACGAGGGCACTTCGGCGTCCGACAGCTTGTTCTGTCTGGACAGCGATGCGCCGCGGCTCCGTCGCTCTCCACCCGCACCGCCGCCGCTGGGTGCGGCCGTGGATGGCGCGGAGGGGTCGGCGCTCGCTTCGGACGACGCCGACACAATGCTGACCGTGTCGGCAATGTCGTTTGTCGTCTCGTTCTCCTGCGCGTCCGCGGGCGTCGAGGGCTTGCTCGGGTCCTCGAGGAGCTGGGGCTCCGGAAGGTCGATCGTCACGGCAATGGAGAAGGGGAAGGTGCGGATTCGCTGCAGGTGCTTCGAGAGCAGCTGGAAGAGCGTCGGGTTGCGGAGGAACGAGATCGACTTATCGAACCACTTGACCGTCAGCGGATTGTTGGCGAGAATTTGAATCCAGTGATGCAGCATGCGCAGGCTGCGGGGAATGGTCGCAGAGGGTGAGGTGGAGTGCGGGACCGCGAGTCTCGCACGGACACATTTTGGCTCATGGCCCCAATGTAAACATTGTGAAAGGGATGAGGGAGCAGGGATTGCAAATTTGGCACGCATTTGCCCACGACAACACCACGCACAACACCACTGCCGAACTCACTTGAGGCCGTAGCAGATGAACGCCCGAAACTGCGGCGCGACAAAGGAGCAAAAAAAAAAAGAAACGCGAGAGGAAAGCCGATTAGCACGACAGAAACAAGCTGAGGCGACAGAGTGTGCAACGCGTGCGCGGCGGGCAGTTCTCACCTTGGCGTCGACGGCGCTGTACGGGTGCGCCTTGATCTTCCCAACAATCTCAAAGAACGACATCTCGGCCGCGTACTCCGGCGTCGCTTCCTCCTCCGCCGACACCTTCCGCTCGGGCCGCTCGATCTTCTCGATGAAATTCCACAGGCGGTACGGCGCCCCAAACAGCCGCGACGACTTGAAACCGTAGAAGAGCGTCTGCTCGATCGCCGTCGCAAACCCCATCCGTGTGAGCATGCTTATCTGCGAGTTCACGTCGCTGTTGCCCAGCTCTTCCTGCGTGCGGTCGCTCGGCGTCTCAAAGTGGTCCGTCAGCGCCTTGATGGCCTGGCGAAGCTGCTGCAGCGTCGCGTCGCCGTCAAGCTCTCGCATTTCGACAAGCACGCGGGGCGGTTCCGCAGGGTAGCCGTAGACGGGGCCTACCGGTGCGCTGCTCACGGCGCCCGCCGGCGAGCCCTGCGCACCCACAGGGAGGGACGCCGAGCGCATGAGCGTCTTCTGCGAGAACGCCGCCATTACGTTCGAGACGCGCCGCGACGTTTCTTCCTTCAGCAGCGACATTTCCTTGCGCAACATGCGCGGCGACGGCGACATTGTGCTGCCCTCCAAAGCCGGCGTCGACTGCGGCGCGCTCAGACCCGCCTGAGGCGCTGCTGCCGCGGGTGCGGGTGTGGCTGTCGGTTTCTCTGCCGACGGGGCTGGCGACGCAGGGGCCGGCTGCGCGGACTGGGGCGTTGCAGGCGCCTGGGCCGGTGAGGCCGACATGCCCTTGAGCGACGACGATGACAGCGACTCGTTCAGCGTCCCTGAGAGCGATGTCTTGAGAGAGAACGAGCGCGTCAGAGTCTTCGAAAACGCCTCTCCGATGCCGCCGAGCGCACCCGACGCAAGCTTGTTGGCAAGGGCGGACGTGAGGGCGGCCGCCTGCGCCGCCTGCTCAGCCGCTCGCTGCTGCGAACGCGTCGTCACGTTGGACACGCGCAGCTCACGCACGATTTGCCCGTCGTCCTCGTCCAGTGCGAGCCACTTGCGGCAGGGAAACTCGTATATGCGGCCCGTCTGCACGTGCTCCACCACAACCTTCGAGAGACCAAGACGACCATCAGACATTGCACAACTTGTCGCGACATGTAATGACAAAGGATGAAAGTCATGACCCGCCCATTGTCGCCGTTCCTCACCTTGTCCAAAAACCATCCCGGCGAGAATCCGGAGTTGTCGTGGCCAATCGTCACCGTGTGCAGGGGTCCTGCCGTAAATGAACTGTTAGCATGAAGGAAAGAGATCTACGTGCGCGCGAGCGCAGAGAACGATGGAAGAGGCGTCGGAACACACAGGGACGCGCATGCCTACCGAGGAAGGCGGACGACACGTCAAACTGGTCGATCGCCCCACGCTCAAAGCGGCCCTCCAGCTTGAGCGTGTCGGTGCGTCCGTCGCGCCCTTCCAGCGAGACGAACGTGTTGGCCGAAGACCCCGCCCGGAACACGTCGGCCGTGTGCACGCTCACGTGGTACGTGTGCGACTCGCCGTCGTAGTTCTTGGTGCTGAAGCTGTGGATGTCCACCGCGCGAAGGGCCGCGAGGCGTGACATGAGGGTGAAGCGCGCCTCTTCCGACCGCACAAACGCGTACTCCTTGTACAGACGCCTAAGAGCAAATACGAGAGGGATACACATCAGAACGGGCGTCGGATAGCGTTGGCACGAATGCGAACGCCAATAAATTTGAACCCGAGACAGGCTTTTCAGGGACAGTGGCTAACACTGAAGACAACAGAGATTATTAATGTGTCAGAAACGGATTTGAAAGATGGAGAAAACGAATGGGAGAGCGACTGCACATCCGCAAGACCCACTCCAACAGCGACTCGTCCTTCAGGCACTCCTCGAGGTGCTCCGCCAAGAGCTTCTTCTCAACGGCGAGGCGAATGAAGCTGCGCCCACGGCCGACGTCCGTCTTGAGCTCGCTCAGCTGCTGGATGCGAGCTCTGCAAACGCACGGGACACGGATGCCGCGCGTGAGCATCGACACAGTGGCTATGAATGACACACGCACAGGCGCTCAAACGGCAAAGAGGAAAGTAAGGAAAAGAAGAAAAAATAATAAAATAAACCACTCACCGGTCGTCAAAGACCTCGCTCCCCTCCGGCAGCGTGCACTGCGACACAAACGACCAGAACGCCGCGCGGCCACGCCCGGCACCCTCCGTCGTGCGCAGCCCATAGTTGAAGATCTGCTCGACAATCTCGCACAGCATAGTCACCAGCGCATCCGCCTGGCTCGCCGTGATTTCCGCGAGCACTTTCTCCGTCGCAATGATGCTCGTCCTCTTCGGCACTTTTGCGCCCGTCGGCGTCGGCGGGGCGTCCGCGGCGTCCTGCGGCTTCGGGTCCGACGCAGTGGCGGCGGCGAGGAGGTCCTCCGTGCTCGTGCACCGCGAGCCATGCGCGGAACTGTCGGCAAATTTCGAGACGACGAGCTGCTTGATCACCTTGCTGCACTCGTCCAGCACGGCCGCCACAAACTGCGCCTGGTCCGCCCCCGCGGCCGGTGCGCTCGGCGGCGCAGCACCCCCCACCACGAGCAACGGCACGGCTGGCGACGATCCCTCCGCTCCTTCACCCACAGCGCGTACTGTCGGGATGACCGACGGGCGCCTCTTCTGTCGTGACAACATCCCAAGCACGGACCCACGGCGCCCCTCGCCCCCGGCCTGCAAAAACGATCCTCGCGGACGAGGCGATGAGCTTTCCGGCGCTGCCTGCGCTGTGGGCGGGGCCACAACGGGGGAAGAGGGAAAGACGGGATATCCCGTGAAATTGAGCGATGCAAATCGGTCCGCGGGCGCCTTAGGGGCCGCGAGCACTTCTTCCTCGCTGTCACTCGCGTCGCGATATGGCATGGGCCGCGGTGCCATGACCTTTCTGCCGGTAAACGACGAGACGCTCGTCGCGCGCTGGTGACGGAACGAGGGCGTCATGATAAAGCCGGCACGCTTGCGCTTGTGCTCGATGCGGCCGTCCATAAATTCGACGGCAGGGTCGGGGTCTTCGTCCGTGACGGCGATCGAGCTGATCTTTGCGTCGATGAACGACGAGAACGCCTGCGTGCCCACAAAGCGCGTGAAGAACGGCACGTAGTCCGGCGGCTGGTCCGAGAGGAAGGCGATGCGGTCGAAGAGGCGGAGGCCCATTCGGATGGCCTCGTTCTCCCAGCCCTCCTTGTGCCGCGGCATGTGCAGAAAGCTCGCGTACTCCATGAACAGACCCACAAAGTAGTCGGCGAATATCCACCGGAGGGCGTCGTTCGGGTATCCGGACAACTTGGGCCCGATTGTCGACACCGACGGGACGGGCAGCGAGGCGACGCGATCGCCGCCGCCGTCCGCCTCGTAATCGGTGCTCTGCGAGAGGATCGAAGAGAGCTTGGTGAAGAGCGTGTCGCGCTCGGGAAGGTGCGGGAGAACGTCCTTGATCTCGACGGTCATCGTGTCGAGGTCGACGAAAACGACGTCGTCCAAGCCGGCAAGGGCCGCGTCGTCCAAGAGTCCTGTCGCAATACCACACACGGGTGAGACGAATACGCACCCACTCAAACGCACATAATCCACACACAAACACAAAGGAAGTCCAGCACGCCGCGCAACGCACCGTGCGGCACACCCATGATGTAGGGGACGGGTGCCTCGAGAAAGTGGAGCAGCCCTTCGCCCAGCACGGGGACGTACACGTGGTTCCACGCAAAGGGGTACATGAGCGCAACGAGGCCCTCGAGGACCGTCGCCATCAGTTCCAGGTCGCGCGAGCGCACAAGCATCTTTCGCTCGAGGAGAATGGACTACGTGCGTTGAGTTGTCAGCAAGTCAGAGCGGTGGGTGGAAGAGATTGGGAGTGTACCATACACGTCGGCGCGTTCCCAATGCGAAAAACACACGGACAAATGATATTGCTACAGTCGCATTCGAGTCACAACGGTGCTCAACAAGCGCGAGCGCCCACACGCACCTCGACGAGATCAATGACGCCGTCCACCCCAAAGCCCTTGAAGAGTGGCTCGAGCGAGAAGTCGTGGAGAGGGAGGTCCGTCGCGTTCGGCCGGCTTAGCGACATCGGGCGGAGGAGCTCAAACTCCACAGTGGTGCCGGGCACGGGCAGCGGCACGCACGACATCTGCACCGAGGACAAACGCACGTCAGGCACCGACGACGCCTCGCAATTGTCACAATGCTATCGCTAGAATTCAAATAGGAACGCCGTGTTGACGACGTCTGCACAAAAACATCCACCGCTGCGTCGTCTCAGGAGAACAGGCAGATCGACGGGTCGCACGCAGCCACTGACCAGGTAGTGGACGTACTCCTCGAGTGGGAGGGACGCGCGCGGGTGTGGCCCTTCGGCGCACGCAATCTCGTAAAGCTGGAAGAGATACTCGCGTTGCGCCTTCACAAACGGATGGCGCGACAACAACACGAGCGCCTGCGGGACATACAAGTCCTCTGCCGCCTTTTCCCACGCCACCTGTCGGCGTACTGCATCATCAGCCAATTGCTACACTATCAACGGAGCCACAGTCACAAACGCGCGCGCGCACACACACACAAACACACACACACCCGCGCGCGCACACACACACACGCACGCACGCACACACACCCACACACAAACACACACGCGCGCACACACACTCACACACACACACACACACTCGCACACACACACACACACACACACAATCGCAACAAGACGTGCCTGCTGCGCGATGCGTTCGAGGGTGCCGCTCTTTTTCAGCAGCGGACACGTTGGCGAATAGCAAGGTTCGAATGTCGTGGGCGACGGCAACCCCGCTGCATGGGCGCGCGCCGTTTGCCGCTGCCGTTCCGTCTCGGAGTGCACGGCGCACAGCTGCGAGTAGCACGATGAGCGCGCTGAGTTGGACAGCGTCGACGCCCGCCTGGCGACAGCCTCTGTCACTTCCGGCGACTTGCGATAAAAGACGAGAGAAGCGCCCCGCACGCGCGTGCCGTCCTCTTTCGTAATGACGAACGGGTGAAACGCGGGCTTCTCGAGCACCGCAGCGGCATCGTTGTCGGATGCCCGCAACGCGCGAAAACCGTTTGGGAACGCGAACATGCACACGGCATTCTGTCGCGCGTTATCAGTGAGCAGTTGCGACACAGCGTCGAAACAACCCGCACATTAGACACAACGGTAACGCACGAACATACACCAAAGTAACGCAGTCCGGTTACCTCGTCAAGGGGGTCGTCGGGGATCACTTGTGGATAAGACTTGACGACGCCATAGCGCACACCCAAGTCGCGCTATTGAGTGCGCAAGTAACAATATAAAGTAAAATCATCAATGAGGTGTGTTCATGGCATTCATGGCATTGGAGAGAAGTGTGAGTGGCACGTGTACACGCCCGTATTACATGCCATGCTGTTAGACTGCACAGTCGCACAGTGCGTGCACTTTCGACTCCGGACACACATACCCCGTCATCCTCAAGAACCTGGTTGAGACCGCACACCACGAAGTAATCAACAAGGCGCTGAGTCTCCATTGCCGCAGACTAAGGCCCTCGAGAGAGCGAGGTGTGGGTGTGACCTCGCACTTTTGTCAACGCACAGCCGCACGCACGCTGCTCCAGGCCATCAAAAACTCAGGGGCAGGAGCCCAGCCGCGCGAGACGTTCGAAATGCACACACTCATACGAAGCAGAGTCAGAGACGGGAACGACGTTTGCGATTACGACCGAATTGAAGCGACTGTTTACAACCACGGCCGTGTGCAAACACACGGACCAGCCCAGTGCTCAGCAGCTGGCTTCCTGTTTCGCTGTGGAATATATTCTACTAATTTTCGTCTCGTACGCGATATCACAACAGCAATAAAGCAATTTTTGTAGGGTGACTAATTTAATTACTCAGTTGAAAGTTCAATAGCAAATGTATAGGCCTAACTTCGCAATAAATTTTCTACAATCAAAACGTTCCTGCCGAACTCTCGGCAGCCTTTGAAACAAGCATCCTATCCGAGATTTCGGCAGAATTTACGTCGTCAACGCCTATCGGAAATAATTTCTGACGGAAATCGGAAAGTTTCTCTGCATACGATTGGTCCCTTTTAAAGAAGTGGCTTTTGCTAAATTTGGTGAGGGAGGTCGACAGAGTGTCACCTGCGGCACACGCACGCACACACACACACACACACACCACATCCTGCACGTTTGGTTAAAAGTTCTCGACAGACTGCGACGGTGCGAGCGTGTTCTGCGCTGACAGTTTGTCTCGTTCGCAACACGCTTTCTCGAGAATGAAGTCGCTGCAGGTGGCTCTCGCTGGTATGTGTCGAGGCGTCTCAGCGGTGCTCCAGTGACAAACTGACTGACTCTTTGTGTGGTTTGTGCGCAGTGCTCCTTTTTGCCGCTGCGGCTCGCGCAGCATGCCCCAATCAGGACACTCTGTCGACTGCGTGCAGCACGGCGGTGAATTTCAATCTCACTGTTGTCTGTGGAATGTGACACCTGCATCGTACGACCGAGCAGTCCCCCCCCGCCCCCCCGCCC
>CALSCQ010001571.1:0-16933 GCA_943704525.1 Pigoraptor vietnamica | reverse complement strand
TCTCTCTCTCTCTCTCTCTCTCTCTCTCTCTCTCTCTCTCTCTCTCTCTCTCTCTCTCTCTCTCTCTCTCTCTCTCTCTCTCTCTCTCTCTCTCTCTCTCTCTCTCCCTCTCTCACCCCAAATTCCAAACTATTTCATTGGATGGCAGTTCAACTGCCCCGCGTTCAACTGGGCACTTTGCTCTTTTCTCTGGGCGAGTGCTTGTGTATATGTGTTTGTACGCGTGTGTGCACGCGATGCATGCCGTGTTTGTTTTTTGCCACCCGTGACTAACGGTTTGGGCCGAACAGGCCCGAATTTGGAACCACACGCGCACGCAGTCGCAAATCCAGGCGAACATGTTCACGCGCTTCCTCGACCGCCCGCCCGGCCTCGCCGTCTATCTTCCCTTCGACACCTCCGCCGGCTTCACCACTCCCAACTTGGGATCTGTGGGCGGGACGGTGTCTTTCCAGCCCGCGATTACCTTTGTCGGGTCGCCCTTCCGCGTGCCGGGTGCCCCCATGGAGATACGCGTGCGCGCAAACTCGACGGCGTCCTTCAAACTGGCGGCGTACGACGGCGACGGCGACGTCCTCGCAGGCCAAATCGTCGTTCCTCCCGTCAGCGGTGCGATTGTGGCGAATGTGAGCGGCGCCGCTCTCGGGGCGCTGTCTCCCGTGCCGAGCCCGATGTCCGTGCGGTACGTGTCGCCCGTGACCGTGCCAGTGGGCGGCATCGCGGACTCTTTCACGTACCGCGTGAGTGACTACGCCTCGCTCTCGAACACGGCCGCCGTGCTGGTCTCTGTGCTGCGGAGCGGGCCGTCCATCGCGTCGATCGTCGTGGACGGATCGGCGACCGAACAGACGTTCCAGGTGACGGTCACCTTTACCGAAGCCACGAACAAGCCGCCGGTGACGTCGCAGGCCGACGTCGATGCCATGCTGCAATTCACGCCGGCGCTCTCGCCAGCCGTGTATGGGGGCCACTGGGTCGACGCGGCGACGCTCGTCATCTCGGTGGTGCCGTCGTCGTCGGCGCTCTCTGCGCGCTCGCTGGAAGGCGCTCTGCGCGTGACGGTCCGCGGCACCTCGCTCAAGGACGCCACATCGACGTCATTTGCATCGGACGCGATCTCAGGGACCGCTGTTGTGCGCATTAGCGGTACGCAGACGCCTTTTTTCGGTTGATTCTCCGAGTGTTTTGACCGCACGTTCGAATTGGCTTTTGGCTCTGTTGTCGCTCGCCCTGTGCTGAATCCGCACCCCATCGCAGAGCCCCAGTCGTCGTACGTCATGCCGTCCAAGTCGACGTCGGTTGTGCCCATCGTCGTTCCGATCGTTGTTTGCTTCGTCGTGCTCATTGCGGGCGTTTTTGCATACACGCGCTTCATTCGTCGCAAGATTGCGGGCGCCCTCCACCGCGTGGTGAATCCGGCGGAGCTCGAGGGAATGGTCGAGATTGCAAGCGGTTCGTTCGGCTCTGTATACAAGGCCACGTTCCGGTGGGTGGCGCGATGATATACATTTTGCGCCTGTGCGCTTGTTCTTTCTGGGATGTCGCAAACTCGCCTTCTAATTGCCCGCACGCGCCTCCCAGTGGCACGGCGGTCGCTGTGAAGCGCATTCGCGAGAATCTTCTTGACGACGACGAGGGAAACGCCGAGGGGACCAGAACGCTGGGCAGCCAGAAGAGCGACGTCGTGGCCACCATGGCAAAGTGGGCACTTGCGCCTCGGCTGTGCCATCGCATCACGCGAGTTTGCTTGGCTCCTGTGCTGCACACTTTGCCTTGGCGCTGTCCGCTGTTTGTCGTATCCATTCCATAGCGGGCGTTTCTAATGCGTCTTGCCCGCCGTGCAGGAACTTGCGCACGGCCGTGGGGCGGAGGAGACCGAGCAGCGGGAACTTTTTCGGCATACCCATGTCGACCGGATCGAACAAGCAGAACGCCGAGATCAAGCGCGTCCAGCAGGCGTTTGAGTCGGAAATCGACCTCATGTGGTGGGTGATCTGCGCTTGGCGCGCGAACTGGGTCAGCGTTCCCTTTGTGCGATGGCCGCTGCAGGACCTACTTGCGGAACGTTGCCTGTGTTTATGCATCGCTTTGCTGAAGAATCTGCTTCCGTTTGCAGTGCGCTACGCCATCCAAATATCGTGCTTTTTATCGGCTCGACACGCGAGGTCGGTTTTGTGCGTGCGCGCGCGCGCGCGTGTTTGTGTGTGCGTGCGTGTGTGTGTGTGTGTGTGTGTGTGTGTGTGTGTGTGTGTGCGTGCGGATGAAGTGCGCTTCCCGATGCGCCGGTTGTTATCACAATTTGACTTGCGCTATGACAATTGGCTCAACGTCTCCGCTCCCTCCCCCTCCTTTCTCTGCCGTACAGCCCCTCATGATTATCCAGGAGGTGCGTCGGTGCCTTCTTGAAGTGATCTGTGCTTCTGTAGCCTCAGTACGCTAAATGCGCGTTACCCCCCCCCCCCCCCCCCCCCCTTGTTCACACACAAACGTATTTGCACACCTCGATTTACTCTCTCTATTTGTAACGTGTAACGTTCCATCGGTTCGCCGTGCAGTTTATGGACTTGGGCAGTCTGTTTGACCTGTTGCAAAAGCCGCAACGTCCCGTCGAACTCACCCTCGAACGCAAGATGATGATCGCGCGGTAAGGCACCCAAGCACACGCACAACACGCACACACACGCACACACACGCACATGCGCACACACACGCATGCACACACGCACACACACACACACACACACACACACACACACACACACACACACACACACACACACTCTAACACATAAACACATTTAACACATAAACACATTCACAGACACACGTGGGTTGAGCTTGCGCCCGCACGCAAGCATTGTTCATTTGCATATACGCGTTGGCGTGCACATTCGGCGAGCGACTGTGCGTCAGGTGTATGGCCTGCTCACATGCCGAGTCCCCTCGTGCAGCGATGCGATCAGCGGGATCCGCTACCTCCACCAGAACACCCCCCAAATCGTGCATCGGTGGGTTCGGTGGCTGCTGCATTGGGGCTATTGTAGCAATGGTAACGTTACCGTGAAGCGCCAAGAACGGATGTCGTAACAATGTTTGTTCCCCATGTATTCCAGCGATCTCAAGAGCGCGAATCTGCTCATCAACTCGAATCTTGTGTGCAAAGTGTCCGACTTTGGCTTGGCGACGTTCCGTGCTCACCTCAAGGACAAAGTTGGCACGCTGTTGTGGTGGGTGTTCTTCTGACGCGCGTTCGTGCACTAATATCGCGATCGCGCAAACTCGGTGCGTGTCAGTCGACTGTCGAGGTCTCCGTAGTTCCGTTGCTGATGGTGACCACTGACACCTCCCACCAAATTCAGGGCGGCGCCGGAGGTGCTTGAGGGCGAGGCTTACGAAGCGGCCGCCGATATTTACAGTTTGTGGGTGTCTCGTGCACTGCCGTTATTGGCACATCGCGTGTGCAGTGCGATGGATAAGTAGGCGCGTGCTTATCAACTGGCAGTCAGATGCATACGTGTGACTCGTGCGTCGCTCCACTGACACGTGCGCGCCCGTGCAGTGGCGTGATTCTGTGGGAGCTCCTTGCCGAGAGGATTCCCTACATCGACGACCTTCCGGGCTCTGACGTCGGCATGATTCTGCTCGGCATTGTCGAGAGTGAGTGCCATATTGCGCCCCCGCCGAACGGTTCTCCATCCATCGCAGTTACCTTCCCGCTTTCGCCGAGTTGCACCCACACGCGAACTCGGACGCACAGTGTTGTGCAATGTCGCCGCGTTTGTCTGACGCTCCGTTGTGATCCCAGATGATCTCCGCCCGGAAATTCCCGCGACGTGTCCCCGCAATCTCTCCCGCCTTATTCGCTCGTGTTGGGCGTTTAACCCGGCATCACGACCGCCGGCTGGAATCGTCGCGGAGGCCCTTTCCAACTTCGAGGTGCTCCTGCACGAGGGCTCCTCGATTCCCCACGGTCACACGGCCATGCCGGCATTCATGTCGCCAGCCACTTCCCGGGCGAGCACCAACACGCTCAATGCTGCCGGGAGGAGGGTCAGCGCGATTCGAAAACTGTCAACAACGGCGGCGCAAAAGTCGCCGAGTGGGAGCCCCGGACAGCAGAGGGCTGCACCGCCGCGCCCAATCGTCCTGGAGGAGTTTTCTGCCGTCAACTCGGACTTCAACTGAGTGATCCGCGCATAAAATGGTCTGCAGTGCAAAAACAAGCGCATCGAAAACACCACTTCATCACATTTTAAGATCCCCAGTGCGGTGTCCCACCACGCACATGCACACAATCCGCAACCATAATGCGTTCACCGACACCGCAGTGCTGTTCGGCATCGCTCAGCGGGCATCTGATTTCCGACGAGACGGTCCTGCGACGAGGGGAGACTAAAACAAGCTAATACTAGCTACCACATGAACTTATCAACTACCAATGCAAGGCGATCGAATGGCCCCGACAGAGCCGTTTCAAACTGAAGTGGCAGTCACGTTTTAGGGAGTTTCACATAAATTGGCCCACGTGTGGACCCGTACCCGTCCACCGTACCCGTAACCCTCGGACTCCGCTCACCAGTGTCGGTGCTGTCGCTTCGGCGCTTCCGCACGCGCGGGCTCTTCCGCCGCCTTGCGCTTTCCCTTTCGCGACGAAGACATGCTTGCTCAGTCGACGCACGGGCCCAAAACTTCGGACGTGTACGCGGGCACTGGCCTTCAGGGGCCAGTCGGTTCGCTGGTGGGGCTGGGAGTGGCATTTTGAGCCGCCGTCACCGACCGACATTTAATTTGAAATCGGCTGTCCAGGCGCACGCTCGGGACCCGGTCGACGCAGAAAAGGTCGGTCCGTGTTCACGCTGCAGAGCTCGACGTGTTGCACTTTGCGAAAGGCGGGAATAACGACGGCCTTCTCTCTTTGTCCCGACAGCCGCAGCTGCAGTTCGCGCACGTCCGCAAGGGGGGACAGGTCCGGCGCTGAGTCTCTCGGCGCGCACGGCACTCTCATGTGAACCGTGTGGACGCCTCGCAAGCAGGCAATGTCCGTCGAGATGTCGCGCACGCCGAACCGGGCGTTTCCAAAATGGCGGAATGGACGCCCACGAACGCCGATATATATGTCCAGCGAACCCGGATGATCCCCACTCAGAACGAGACGGTCGACGGGGATCCAACGCCTCACTTCGTCGCGAAAGGCGGCGTCGCCGATGTACTTGCTGTTGTACAGAGGCCACAGGTGGTACAGCCGCCGCGCCGGCGCACGCGACGAAGGGCGCGAAAGAGGGCCGAGCGGTCGTTTTTGCGAGGGAAGAAATGTCGAGGTTCGTCAGGTGGGGCACGACGTGCATCACGACGACTTCCGTCGGGAGATCGGCGAAGGACGTCATCGTAGAGCCGCTGCGGCCGACGCCGTGTGGCTACGGGTGAGAGTGTCGGCCGGGATGGCCAAAAACTGAAAAAAAAAGAAAAGAAAAAGAAATCAAATCAAGTCCGGGGAGAGCGGGCGTCACGTGGGGGAGTTGCTCGAGGACGCCAAAGACTCCTTATCGTCAATAGCGGGTCCGTTTGCAACAGTGCATGAGAGCGCGACACAGAACGAGAAGGGAGGAGTGTCGCCGCGTGTGGGCGTGTAACGAGACGATGTTGGCACTTTGTCCAGACTCAACGTGCATTACCGTTGTGGTTAGGGTTGGGGTTAGGAGGTACGACAAAACAAAGTGCACCCAAGCACGACTCCCCTCCCCTCTGCTTCACGCACGCAAGTGGCTTTGCTCGTCGTTTGCTTTGCTCGTCATCTTCTAAACGCGAGGCTGAGTGGTGGGTGTTCTTATTGCGTCTCGCTTGGGTGAAAGTGCAGCTCAGTCACGTGATTTTTCGTGCGCAGGAACACTCAGTCGCGGACTTGAGGATCTCCATCGCCCTTCTTATGCTTTTGTTTCTTTGCTGTCGTCCGCAGCCTTCTCGAGTCACATCGGCCACATTCGATTCGGAACTGTCGTTTGCGCTGTTGCTTTGCAAGCAGGGTGGTGGGTGACCCCGATCGCAGTTGTGTTTTCGCGTGGAACAAACGGCGGGGGGAAACTGCCGCTCACGTGTGACTTACGTGCGCAGATTCCTCCCTCTCTGAGTCGTCGGGTATTTGTGAATCTCGCTGCGCACTACCAGTCTTTCGCGTTCTTCTTTGGTGTCTTCGAAGCTCGCGCACATGGACGACGTTTCGGAGGGCGCGAGCGATGCCTCCCTTCTTCTCGGCCTGTCGGAGGAGGTGCTCGTCCACCTCGTCAAGCTCGCGCGCTTCACGCTCACGGACATTGGACACCTCCGCGCGACGTGCAAGCGCCTCTGCGACTTCTTCGACCGCATTCGCGACACGGTCGTCAACGACAGCGTCGTCGGCGACTTGTCTCGGTACCGCCCGTACGAATACTGGGACGTTGACCTCGCGGCGAAGAGCGGGCACCTCGAGGTGATTCAGCTGCTCCACGAGGACGAGGTCAAGCGCGGACGCGTGACGCACTGTTCGAACGCGTCGGCCACGGCTGCGCTCGGTCGCGTTGACTTGGACGTGTTCGTTTTCATCGTGTGCAATCGGCGCGAGGTCTATTGGGACAAAGTCCACATGTACCCTTATAGAACGCGAGCGCTTCGGCAAGTGAGCCGCGAGCAACTGGCCAAACTGTTGGACGCGGCGCCCTCGTTTCTCGCAGACGCAAATTGCGTGGACGCGCTGATCGCCGCGCTCGGCATGCGCGACGAAGCTCTGGTCCGCCGACTGCTTGATCTGTACACTCCCATTCCCGCCCTCGACTGCGACATTGTTGCCGCCGCTCTAAAGTTCGACGACGACCGCTTTCTCGACCTTGTCGTTGAGAAGTGGGTGGGTGGGGGCATTAAGAATGACGAGGGGATAACGTCCGCCCTCGTTGAAGGTGCAATCCTGACGGAGTCCCCGTCGGCCCTCGACCGTGCTCTTGCTCGGGCTCGCGTGCCTCTAAAGCAATTGGCGGAGCACTCGCGGTTGACTAGAATGGCATGTGCGCGCGGCTTTGTCTCGGCATTGGCTCGTTTTTGTGAGGCGGGTGTTAAGTGCTCTGCGGCGTTTGGTTCGCGTGAGCAAATCGAGCGCTGCATCGCCGGTCGCGCTCGCGTGTCCTCTTGGACGTTGGTCAAGTGTCTCATGTGTGGCGATTACGATACGGCGGCACCTGTGCGCGGTCGCCTTTCACCTGACGCTGTTGTGCACGCTTGTGGTGCCCTCTTGTGTTACGGCAACGTTAACGCCCTGCGCTGGGTGAAGGCGAGTGAGCCACCACTGCCTGCCACTGAGTGGGTCACTTTCTTGCGTTCGGTTCGTTCAAATCCGACGTACCTTCAGGAGCTGCGGGGCGTGAAAGAGGAGCTGAGTTTGCCCCCCGTTCCGCCGTTTTCGCTGACGTGCGAAATGGCCCACTTTGTCTTGTCGCTGTGGCGAGAAGTGGGCATAGTCGTACCATTTCTTCGTCGTCGGGGGGGCGCCATGTTGGAATGGCAACTTGAATTCTTGCGATCGCTTTTCGATGTGGCATTTGCGTGTGGCGACCAGCCACTCTTGCGCCTTCTTTGCGAGCGCACCGATGTAACGGAGGTGCTCGAATGCGACGAGAGGTTCGCACTCAGTGCTGTCGAGAAGGAACAATACGACATGGTGGAGTACATGATCGACGTGAATGCGCGAGTTGCCCCTGTGTTCGACTCGGCGTTCGCTCGTAACCCGCACTCTTTTGACCGTGTTGGGCGACCATTCGATTTGACGAACGCTTTGGAGAAGGCGGTTGCATCGGGGCACTATCGTCTGGCACGCATGATCGACCGTCGGCTTCCGGGGTTGCGCGCGTCGCTGCGTTCGGCTGTGGTATCGCGGCGCCGGCGGCTATTTCGCTGGGTTCTCGAGCGCGATCCGGCGGCTTCCTCGTCGCCGGAGGAGCTTAGGGATGCCTTTCTCGCGTCCGTTACGTGTGCCCGCATTGATTTTTTCCGCTGGTTTGAAGAGAACCACCCGGACGTCGTTCAGAGGTGCTTGCCCGAGCTGAGCGTGTATTTGCAGCACACACGCGACACGCGATTTTTGCGCGCCGTGCTCTCGAAATACTTGGGTGCTCTTGAACGAGGTGATCTAGAACCGTGACCTTTCGATGCCATGAGCTACGACACGTTCGTCGCGCAGCACAGCCTCGGTGTGAAACTTGTGAACGGCCTCTGGTGCGACAATCTCGCTGAGCTCGGCCGTCGCGATATTCTGCAGGCAGCGATTGACTTTCAGTGTCCGTTGCGAGGACTACCGCTGAGGTACGATAGGGAACATGGTCCAATGGCCGCGGTCAGGCGTAACCCCCCGCTGCTGCAGTGGCTGAAGGAGAACGAGGGCCGCTTCAAAAGTGAGGAGGGAGAGCATTGATTAATATAATTTAAGAATTTCGATGAAAGTGATATGACACATGTAGCAAAGCTATGGTCAGTGGAGCGTTGCCGCGTTGTGGCGGGATCCATAGAGCAGGGGTACTCACTCCTGCTATAGAGCCACGACTGGTCATCTGGGCGCACCACAACTCATAAATACTCTGCAACTCTCCTATTTCGCGCTAACTTGAAACAGTGCCAATAAATCTTTGTGTGTTCGGCTGTCAGTCGGGCGGGGAAATTTTCAGTAAAGGAGCCTTTCAACCTCACACACACACACGCGGATGGTGTCGTTGGTCTGCGTTGACTGCTGAACTGAGTCCTTATCTCTCTTGATTTGCAAGAATCGTGCGCCAGCGCTGAAGGTGGGAATATCGATGTTAAGTCACAAAAACCATTTAATTTATAGCTAAATTTAGGGTGCTCCACGAATACCCCCCGACATAGAGCTCGGATTAGCCGAGTTCAGCAGCAAAAACGAAAGTCTGACCCGAGCAGCACACCGGTCAGCTGCCACTCATTTTACTGATAGAAGCGTTTAAGGCCGCCGCCCACACACACAGAAAGAGGACGATGCGAGCCATGTTCGTCGCTCTTTGTCGTAAAAGAGGGGGGGGGGGGGGGGGGGGGGAAAGCGCAAAATCTCAGCTTACGAAGTTGACTTCGCCTCCGGCACTAAATTCAATTGAATTGAACTTTGAATAAATTTCAAAGGAAATCAGAAAATTCGAGTTTATTTGGTAGAGTCCCTACTCCTTGTTACCTTCCCAACTCAATTTCTCGGATGCCATTTGGATTTCTCCTCTAAAATTTGCAATTTTTTTGTTCAGTTTGTCAAATAATGGGCATGAATGACCCAATGATTTGTGAAAAAAATTTCCATTTTCAGTTTACAAATTAGGGAGATTGTAATGTCCGCCACTGTCGAACGTCCGCCGTCCCCACGTGATGCCCATGACGTCATATTTGGCGCGCTTTTCAATTCAAGCGGGCGCACCCGGGTGGGCCCCGGGGCCCCCCTTTGCCCCCCTTGGCCCCATGCAGCAGCTTCTGCGTCCCACCCACACGCTTCTGCCGTCTGTCCATGTGTCTCCCATACAATTTTAATACAATGCAGTGAAAATTATTCAAAATTTCATGGCCCCACACACTCCCCACACACTTGACAGCTGTACGCCGGCAGTATAAAAGCACATGAAGTGCAACTGATGTGTGGCCAACGACCACTCACTGCACACACATGCCGAATGGCGGCCACCACCCGGCTGCCTGTGCCCAGGGTGGGCCAGGCATTTCCTTCGCTTGCAAATGCCGAGGCAACCATATGCATTGAGCAGTTTTGCGCATCTGAGGGCCATCTGTGTCGCCAAGGACGTTCGGAGAAGAAGAAGAACCCGTCAACAAGCTCTACAGATCAACTCAAGCGACTCCAGATTACGTGCTGCAGCGAGGGCAAGGCCAAAGTTACGCAAGGCGAGCGCGCGAGCCGCAGCATTCGAACGAACTGCAAGTGGCACATCAACCCGGCTCTCGGCGGCGGGAGATGGGACATATACCATCACATCGCTGCTTCTCGAGCACAACCACCAGGCGCCGCATCCCGTGACAGCAACGGACGCCGACAGCATCAGCCGGGAGGAACAGACGAGCGACCCATCTGCCACGCTGCCACCGCCGGCTGTCGTGGCTCATCGCGGGTACGCATCCATGCCTGAGCGCGTGCGCGACTTCATCATTCTTTTGAATGACATCGGCGGGATGAAAGTCAGCGAGATTCACTCGGCGCTGCTTCGTGCGGGCACGACGATGGTGGAGCGTCCGGATCCCGAGTTTCTGTGCTGGACCTACCACGACATTCGGAACGTTATTCAGCGGTATGGGCGCGAGCGTTCCCAGGACGCGTCAGAATTCATCTCACTCCTTCAGGTAAGTGCCCGTTTTAACACCAGTTGTGTCATTTTTTGCGGTGTATGCGCCAAATGTTACCTCCGGTCCCGTTTATTCACTTTGCTACCTGTTGCGCCTAACCAACCCAGGAGCGAGCGTCGCAAGACCCTGACTTCTTCGTTCGATACGAGATTGACAAGGACACACACCGCCTTCGCCACGTGTTTTGGATGACGCCGAGCCAGCGACGCTCCTACGTCAACTACAGTGATGTCATCTCATTCGACTCGACCTTCGGCACGAATCGATTCAAGATGCCCCTCATCCTCTTCATCGGCGTCGATGGGGAGGCACGCTCTGTGCTCCTTGCTGCCGCACTCGTCACGAGCGAGACGGTCGAGAGCATTGAGTGGGTCCTTTCCCAGCTGAAGGCGGGTGGTTGCGACCTTTCACCTGCAGCTATCTTTACGGACGGCGACCACGTCTTTCCTGTTGCAATTGCGAAGGTATTCCCGTCGACACGCCACTTTCTCTGTGCGTGGCATCTCGCGCAGACTATCATTCGAAATCTGGCGGGCATTCTCGGCGGCGAAGACACGGCGCAGTTCATGAAGGACTTCGCTCGCTGTCGCAAGATTGACGAGGTCGATGCGTTCGAGAAGGAGTGGGCACAGGTCGTCGCAAATCCGATCTACGCTGCGGCGAGTGACTACATTGCGACTCTGACTGCCGCGAAGGTGTGAACTCACGAAATGTCGCTCTCTGATTGGCTTGTTACTGATTTGATGACTGATTTGCAGGAGAAGTGGTCGGCCGTCTACACCCACAGCGTGTTCACGGGTGGGATTCAGTCGACGCAGCGCAACGAGAGCGTCAACGCCCAGGTCAAGCGCTATGCACAGAAGGCACTGTCGCTCATGGACTTCCTCGCGGCGTTCGACCTCGTGCTGCTCAAGCAGAACCAGCGCGTCACCCTCGAGGATCGGCCCAGCGACCTCTTCCGATCCTCCTCTGTCCGACCAACGAGCACGCACCCTGCGGAGGCCACGGCGTCGCGCCTCCTCACGCAGCATGCGACAAAACTTGTGGCGAACGAGCTGCGAGAGAAGGACCTCTATCGTGTTGTGCCCGTGGACGTCAATCTGGCCCTTCAACTTTACGGCGCTGGCGGTGAGTGTCATTACGGAATGATTATGATTGTGCCAACTGAGATGGTTGCGAATATTTGATGTGAGAGTGCGCGATTTCACACAAATGACACCTAACTGCAGTGTCACCGACGCTGAGTGCACTGCCGAGGGTGTCGACGTGCGATTTGTCGTAACGCGCAATGCCAACCCGACGTCACAGACCGCACCTGGGGCGGTTTTGACTGCGCCGCCGCGAACGGTCGTTCTTGCGCGCGCCGGAGAGAACGTCACGAAGACGTGCTCGTGTCGCATCCCCATCTACAAGGGTATACCGTGTCGTCACATTTTCGCCGTTTGTCAACATTTCGGTGACCTCGCGCTCGACCTTTCGCTCGTGGCGACGCGCTGGAGGCGCTCTTCTACACTCGAGTCTTCGTTGCGCTTCGCCGCGGCCAAGGCAGACTCGATTGCCACGAGGGCTCTCGGCACTGCAGCGCGGCCAACGGCCACTGCTGAAGGTGCGGGCGTGTCGAAGACTGCTGCGGAGAGTGCGAGCTTTTTGCAGCAGCGAGGGTTTGCACTCCTTATCGGGCTCGGACGTGAGGTGGCTTCTCGTGCAAGCCAGCATGGCAAGTTTGCTATTGCACACGCGGAGAGTGTCATGCTCGAGCTTCTTGACGACCTCAACAACCCGGCGGCGACACAAGCAACAGGGCCGAGCGACGGCATTGAGAACCCGTTCGTGGCGGTGGGCAAGGGACGTCCAGCTGTGCCTCGGCGCAAGAAGAGCTGGGTGGAGACTGCGCTCAGTGCAACTGAGCAACAGCGTGACGAACACGCGGAAGAGGAGTGCAGGCAACAGCAGCGCGACGAATCAGAAGAGGGTGAGTTGGTTGTGTTGCATTTTTATGTCGTTCACTCTGCCCGCATTGTGAACTGACTCTCGAGTTGAAACTGCCGCGGCTGTCACTTTCACTGCTGAGTTCTGATGCAAAGTTTTTCTCGCTTGCCCTTCATTTTGCAGCGCAAGGTTGCCCCTGCCGTCGCCACCACGTGAGCAATTACGACATTCACTGCGGCATTCGTGCACGCATGACCGGCGGCGGCGGCGTCAACCGTTTTGTTGCGCATTTTGTGGTTTGTGCGTTGTGCGTGCGTGCGGCTTAGCGTGCGCGCGACTTAGCGATTTTGAATGAACATCACGTGAACATCACGTGGGACGGCGGACGTCCGACAGTGGCGGACATTACAATGACCCTACAAATTAAAAAAGGAAAGCCTTTCGCTCCTTCCTTAAGGAGCCACGTGGCCACGCATTGCGACATCGATCTTTCATTTCGTGAACGCTTTGCGATGCCGTCTTCCTTCCGTCGTCGAGGATTCGTCGTCGTCGTCCTTTGCTGACTCGTTGGCCTTGTTCGCTTCCAATCGTTGTCGCGTCGTCCTTTCGCATCGTCTTTGACCTTGTTCGCCGTCTTCCTTTGGCCTCTGTTCGCTTCCTTCCTTTTTCGACGTCTGTTCGCGATCGCCCGTCGCCGTCGTTTCTAAGCCGCCTTTTCGGTGTCGTTCGTCTTCTTCGCGTTCTCGTAAGATGGCTTGCTGCGATTCTGTGCGTCTCGCCGCCGAGCGTGGCCATCGCGAGTGCCTCGAGCGCATGCGCAGCGAGGAGAATTCGAAGGACATCGTGGGCGAAGTCTACAAGATCACGATCGAATGTACGCAAGAGGGCCTAGACCGCACACTCGAAGAGGGACTATCCTTTGAAGGCTCGGTTTTGCTCGACCCGTTTTGGGGTAATCATACGCACGATTCTGTACCGATGGAGCTTCGCACCGCTCTGCACTCGGCCTGTGCTTTCGGGCATCTTGAGCTCGCACGGTGGCTCGTCGATATCGGCGCTTCAGTCGACTGCGAGATATACCCGGGGCTTGGGTTTACGCCCCTCTTCTGCGCCGTTAACTACAAGTGCCACGACGTTACTCGATGGCTTCTTGAACGTGGCGCAGATCCGAATGCGAAAGTTGTGGAACCAGACTACCAAGATATATACTCCTATGATCCGCATGCGAAGTAAGTTTGTGGTGTTACGTTGGTTCAGTTCGTGTTACATCGTGTACTATACTTATTTCTATTGATCTTACCGCTCTATGTCTCAGTCCATTATTCAAGGAGTACTGTACAACCGTGCACGGCTCTACGCCAATTTTCGTTGCGTGTGAGGTAAGTCTCAGGATTGTTTCGGTCACTTGAGGGTCTCTTATTGTGTTGCTTTATGTTCCATACAGGTCGGTGACGCTGAGACTGTACGCATCCTGCTCGAGTTTGGCGCTAACCCATCATTGGGACGGCGTCATGAGGACTGTTATTACCAACTTGAAGGCCACGAGGGACCCCTTGCGATCGCCATACGTAAGGAGCGGATCGACATTGCCGAGCTTCTCGTCCGCGCTGGCGCCGATATTCATGCCCAGTGTGTTTTGGCGAATGCACTCGTTGCGGGTATTGATTTTGTCAAGTTAATTGTAACGAACGGTTTCCACATCGACCTTGCGAACGTATCGGGTTGCTCGATTATCAGCTCGGCGGAAACGGCGATGTATTTAATCGAGGAAGTCGAGAATTTTTGTACGTCGGAAATTGGACACAAGCTGCTGGTTCGGTCAGCGTATTGTGTTGGGGATGCCCAATTTCCTGAGGTTATTTCGCGTTTCGTCGCTCGTGGTGGCCAGCTGAATTGGGTCGTGCGATGGGAGTGTATGCGGGGCGTCAACGTGTGGGCCACGCTGTTGAGTGAAGCTGCGTGCCATTCGGGCGCGGACGTTGTTCGCCGTCTTCTCGAGTTAGGCGCATCTCCAAACGTTTGTGTTGAGAATGTCAACTTGTGTCTCGACGCCATTGTGCGGTGCCCATCTATCGGCCACGAGCGGTTGCGGGCTATTTTTTACTTGGCGCAATATGGTCACCGAGTCGGCCGTCCGTTTTTGTTTTTTAATCTGGGAAGCAGAAGAGATCCTCGCCGCGTTGTGTCGCTCGAGTTGCCTGCGCCGCCGGAACCAAAGGAGTTGAAGAAGAAGAGATCTCTTTTTGAGGTTTTGTGCATGAGCGAAGGTGCGTACTGGGTTTGGTCCATTGGTTCGAACTTGCAAAATCTTAATTTCAACAACACCACATCGCAGGGTCCAGCAACGTTCCTACGCTTCTGCATATTTGTCGGCGTGTTGTGGTTGTGCATTCTCTCCTCTCTCACAAAGATTGGGAATTGTCGCCTCAATGGCTGCGTTCGTACATTGCGGCGGACTTACTTCTGTAAATTTTCAGTTATTGTCGTCCACTACAACCTCAAAATACACAGGAAGGTGGTCACTTATATGAGTTGCATCTCTCCATGACGTTTGCGTTCCAAGGTCAGCAGGATGCGCAACATATGCGCGCTGTGTTGAACTGATGAGTGAAAATCCGTAGCGATCATAATATCTCTTTGTTGGATTTCTTGTACAAGGTAAAAATCCGGTTGGCAAAGGGGGGCAAACCAAGATAATTCGGTCATGGGCATTAGGCGTACGCAACATAGTATATGTCCCGTCAGGCACAAGCCACGTGTATAAAGTTCTGAGGGGGCAGCCGTCAGTTGACTCCAGCATACTCCACCGGCTCCCTGGAAAGTAGGTTGGACCAGCATTCAAATCTCCATTGAGGAAGGACAGTTCTTCAAAATCGAAATCTGAAGTTTTTGTCAACCGCTGGCAAAGATCATATTCAGCACTTTGAAGTGCATTGCGTGGTCCCTGAACGGCGTGATAACCACCAAAATATAGGGGAAATGGCTGTGCTACACCTTGTGCATTTTGCCCTTGTGCATTAATTTGACACTTCAGAATATTGCGTTGATTCGGAACATTTTCTGTGGCACTCTTTTTACGGTATGGAGGTTCCATCTCCATACAAGCCGCAACTGCCCCTTCTTTGAAAATGATGGCAGTGCTCTCTTCCCCATAAGAGCTGCCTCCGCCGGAACCATCAGTATTAGTCAAGATGAAGCGTATTTGCGGTATATTAAGCCCTTTAAGATGATTGGAATTCATCAGCTGAACCATGCGTTCTATTGGCTCAAAACCAGGTGGGGCGTTGTCTGCAAATACCTCCAGGACAAATGTGGCATCCATTGCTTGAAAGAAATATGCCATTCCAAGAAAATTTGTTACATCATCTGGAACTTGGTTGAAGCGCAATGGCTGTGTTGTGTCAACAATACGTGCATCTTCTCTTTCAACATTTGTGTAAATGTTTCTAATGTTCCACGAGGCAACACGCAGTGGTTGTGCCACAAGCGGATTGATGTAAGGCAGCATTGGCACCGCACTCCAAGTCGGCTCCAACGTGAAAATATTGAATCCGACCATCGTTCTACGAACGGGCTCCAATGTTCGCACATTGAGTGCATAGAAAAGATTGCCGGCCTCAACAAGTTGTGTATAGTCTGGCAATTTGTCAAACGAATCCCAACTGCACGTCCCACCACCTGTTCCCCAAAAAGTTGTGACTTGGCCAAGCAGTGATGCCAATCCAGTTGCGATATTATTCCAATTCACACCAGCGGTATTAAAAGTCACAACTTCACCTGAACGGAAGAAACCAGGACAGCAGAACCAAAGGCCAAAGGGGGAGGAAGGTCGAGGCTTCTTTGCAAGTATGTAGAGATTGCACTGGCAGTCAAACTTATTGCGACTTTTCCTAGAAGGTCAGCGGCCGCCTTGTATATCATATCTTTCAGCAAGGGTATGCTTGTCGAAATCTGGGCTACCCACTGTGCTTGTGCCTTGTACGAAAACATGATTGGATCACAGTATTGAAGGTCCCGTGTCGGATTCATCTTTGCCTCAATGAACCGCCAGACTTTGCCTAAATCCTTATTCACTGTCATCTGAAAACCAACAAGGAATCGTGCCCCCGGTGGAAACATCAGTAATTGGTCACGCAAATTGGTCTCCAAGCTCGAGTGGCCAGTGTAAGGTCCCAATAAGGCACAGTCTCTGTCAACAACATTAGCACCGCGCGAAAAAAGGCCGCGAAACATTTTGCCCAAAAATTTTTGGTCACCTGCTTCCAAGTTATAAGCATCAGCGGCATCAACACTCCCCGTAATGTATGTGTCTCCTTTAAACTGAAAAAGACTCGTTTGGGTGTCCATGAATGCCTGAGATTGACGATACTTATTCACGTCATAACCTTGAAGGACAAATGAAGTGTCTGCAATGGCACGTTTGTTACCAGATGACTTTGGTTGGAAAGAGAAGAATGCGCCTGAACGGAACCCACAAGAATTCGCGGATGGTGTACATGTAGCGGTTCCAAAACAAGCCAAATCTCTCTTAGCAACACCATATTCACTGGCTTTTACCATGTCAGCAAAAGCCCAGCTGGTCGAACACTGAGAAAGTTCGGCAGAGCAAGTCGCACACTTCAGCGAGCCATCAATGGTTGCA
>CALSCQ010001568.1:0-38116 GCA_943704525.1 Pigoraptor vietnamica | reverse complement strand
CCCCCCTCCCTCTTGCGTCCACTGGACACTGCACAAAGGTCACCGGCACACAACAACAACACCCAGTCTGCGTCACAGCGCCACGGACCTTCTTGAGCTTGCCCTGCTTCCGCGCGAGGTGCACGAGAAACTCGTTGTGGTCGTTGAATGCGGGGACGCCATACAGCTCCATGATCTGCTCGGGGGCGCAGCGGCGGAGAATGATGCCAACGGGGGTCACGGGGTCCTCAAGCTGCTCGACCTTGACGCAATTCCTGACGTTCAAACACGTCAGACACATACGAACAACTTGTACGCACACAGTACGCGCTTACCACGCACACACGCACACACGCACACACGCATACACGCACATACACGCTCGTTCCCTTGCGAGGTCCCACAGCGCTGTACCTAAGCACAATGTCGCTCTCGGAGCTCCCCGAGGGGAAGACGATTCCTGGGCAATCGAGGAGTCGGATGTGCTTGTCGAGATGGATGAGCTGCGCCTGCTTCGTCACGCCGGGCGTGGGACCCACTGCGGCAAAAAGATACCGACCGTCAGTGAACGAGTCAAGCGTGACGTACATCGAGAATACACACAACGAAAACGAATCCCACACCAAGTGAAGCCAGCATCACGGAGCGTAATGGATGTGCGCGCCACAACTCCTACACGAGCACACCGAACGCAGCTAGCAACAGGCACAAAAGGGTAATCGACGTGCAAGCCGCTGGCATGCTGGGCGTACCGTTCACGGCGCGTGTTCGCTTGAGGCTGTTGATGAGAGAGCTCTTTCCGACATTCGGATATCCCACAACGCCCACCTGCAAACACGAGCGTCAGAGTCAGTGGCCAACCATCGAAGAGCCAACACCGACTTGCAGGAGAAACATAGAGAGAATGAGCCAGCACTGAGGCAGAACAGAGACAACGACATCTGACAGCGAAGAAATGAGAAGAACAGGCGGAAGGAAAGGGCTGAACATGCTCACCGTGATCGCCGTCTTGATGTCGACGTTCCTGCAGTAGTTCTTGAGCAGCTTCACGAGAGCGTCCGCGCCAATGCACTCGCTTGACGTCAACAGCTGGTCGGTCGCGAGGGACGCTGCGAATGACGCGAGGGAAAGGGGCAATTAAAACCAAGGACGGGCGCAAGGGGTAATATGGAGAGGAAGTGTTGCGACTAAGGACGGTCGTAAGGGTGAAACGAAGACGAAGGGCTAAGTGTTAAACTCGCAAGGGAGCGGTGAAGAATAACGGGTGGTTGAGGCACACGGACGGTCCCATGGGGCAAATAATGTGGCAGATGGCATCCGATAGAGAGCAAGGCCGGAGATTGCACTATCAACAACACGTAGAAACTACTCTCGACGGCATGTCACGTGCAGACACACAGAGGGGTTGCACTCACTCGGCACGGTCGACTGCGCGAGGTGACCGCGCTGCGACTGCGTGGACGCCTTGAACGCAATCGTCGGCAGTTCGCGCCTGAGGATTCCAAGCCACTGCTCGGCGACTTCACGGGGAACGAGATCGACCTGCGCAAAGGATGTGGGTTTTGAGGAAACAGTAATGAAAACAGCACTCGCAAACGAATGAAGGCACGTATAGGTTACTCGTACAGCGGAGAACGACCAACAGAGACACCAATTCAATAGAAACGGCGTGAACACCCATCGAGTCTTCCCCAAAACTTGAAAGCGCCAGACCATTATCCCACGGCCGCAGAAACAAGCACAAATCTCAGAGAGACGGCGCCAGTCCACTACCCCACGACAGCAAAGGCCGGCACACACGCAACCGACCTTGTTCATGACGAGCACAATCTTCTTGTTGGTTCCCATCGCCATAATCGCGCGCTCAATCTCGGGACACCGGCACCCGAGGGGGTCGCGCGCGTCAAGCACCTCGAGAATGACGTCAGCAGAGTCCACGACCTTGCGGAACTCCTTGTAGTACGCGCGCCGCGAGTTGTCGAGCGATCGGCCGCCCTTGCCACCGGCGCCAATCACGCGCTGTGCACGATCACGTGCGTGGATATCGCAAAGGCGTGAGTGTGAGTGTGAGTGTGAGTGTGAGTGTGTTGTAAGTTCGCGTGAAAGCGACGAACAAGCACGAACTCGCGAGTGTGATTATTTCAAACCAACAGCACTGCCGCCGTAGACATGGACACATATAATGCAGGTACAGTACCTCCACCGAGTCGCTGTGCGTGCGCGCAAACTCGTTCGCCCTCTTCTCGGCGTCCCTCGTCATCTTGGAAAGGTCCGTCACGCGCGCCTTCTCCACAAGACGACGCCGCGCCTCCTGCGAGCGCCAGAAAAAAAATGCACAGACAATTCAGACCAAACTTTTCCCAGCGCACCCAAATCAATTCAACACACTGCAGATCTCTTCGGCATCTTCGCCGATCACTCGAGTAACACGGCACGTCGCAGTGTTTCACATGCCTTCGCACGCTCCTTGTCAGCCGCCAGCTTTTCCTTCCGCTCCTCAATCTGTCGCAGCACCTGCTCCTTGAACGGCCAGAGGTTGGGGATGCCGGGGTCCTTCTTGACTGCAACACATTACACACTCGCCATTAATCACAATGCATGACCTTTCTCTTCGAAGAGATCGACTGGAGAAAAGTTGAACGAAGCTGGAATCGAACCCACGCACGCCATGCACACTACCCACAGACTCAGCAGTTGAACGAAGCTGGCATCGAACCCACACCGCCGCGCACACTAGCCACGACATAATGCTTAAACTAAGCTGGAAAAGGATCTCACGCCACCATGCACACCAGTCACGGACCCAGCGAACGAAGCTGGAATCGAACCCACGCCGCCGCGCACACTAGCCACAGACATAAGGCTTAAACTAAGCTGGAAATGGAGCTCACGCCGCCATGCACACCAGTCACGGACCCAGCGAACGAAGCTGGAATCGAACCCATCAGGGTCACAGACTCACCGGCCTTGCCAGACTTTGGGTTCTGGCGCGCCTCCTTGCGTGCCTTGCGGTCCTTCTCCTTCGCATTTTTGATGTTCTTGTAACGGCGAGACGCCGATTGGCGCTTGCTTTTCGACTCTGCGCAAGCCATGCAACGAGAGACGGGAGATCAGCGGCAGCAATCGTCGCATTCCCATTGCGACACACAAGCGTGCGCGTGAGGGATCACTACAGAGTTGACACGTGATAGAGCAGACTCGCTAAAGGCGGGAGCCACATGGGACAAGCGACCCACTTGTGCTCTTCTTGACCATTTTCTGTGGCCTTTGTCTCTCTCGGCGCAAAGGGCTGCGAGAAAGAAGAGCGCAGTCCACTTCAACGGTCATGCGCTGAACACTTTCAACACGTGGGGACTCTCACGTGCAATCACGTGATCTATCAATTGGTAACCTGCCCGGAACATTCTCTGGCAGACACACCGTGTGTCTGGGCACGCTGCAACGTCAGTCCTAACGGCTTGGGCGAAGCCTGGAACACGGGAACTCAAAACTTCGTCGAAGTAACGGGCGTCCTTTGTCCTATAAGTCGCGCGATTGGCATTCTCTTACTACTTGCACAAGTGGAGGGCTGCAGTGGCTCACGCCGTGTGTCCGGAGCCGACCGTTCAGAGTTGCCGTCCGCGCCGAGTGGGGCCGGCGCCGCGGCGGGTCTCAGTGCCCGACTGCAGGCCGCCCGGCGCCTTTAAACATGCCTTTGACGAGGTTGTTTTGCGGGTCGCGACGTTTGCGCGTGTTGACGGTCATATTCGTATTCGCCGTCGTGTTCGCAATATGGCACTCGAAGCGGCTGAGGTCTCCAGTACCTGAGGGAGCCGCTGACAGCGCCGATTTGGCTGTGATAAGCGCACAAGGCGATGCAGGCTCCACTACGCGAGACAATTTCGACGAATTGCAACGGCGAACCACTCAGCGTGATAATATGTTGGACTTTCTCACGAGCGCCGTTGATGCGCGCGCTTCTGCCATGCCGCCGCTTGCGCAGCGCATTGCGGTTGTTCGGAGCCACCCAGCCTGGGCCGATATGTACCACAGCCTCTACACCGACGTCGGGAGGAGCGTTGGGCTCCGCGTCGATCGCGACCCGCAGACCAAGTTATATCCATTGGTGCGCGGAGGCCTCGCTGTCGTCGGCGTGATGGTCAAGTGCGTGAGCAAAACGGAAAACGGCCACCAGGAGTGTATGACGGACGCGGAGTACGATGCGCTCCCTCCGCACGTGCGCGTGTCTGCGCTGCGGGGCCTTGCGCCGGACGTGCGCATCGGAAAGGACTACTTTTGCGAGACGATGATGTCGGCGATTGACGGGTTCGTGCCGCAACGACCTGCGCCCGCGCCAGACCGTGAGGCCGACGCTTCGCACGACCTCGCGGACGCCCGCAGTTTCTTCTTCCCGTGTTACATACTGCCCGGCGAGCGTAACAAGATGCGCGCTGCGGCGAGTGCGTCGAACGGCGCATGGCCATTCGTGCGCGGACAGGCGTGGCTGGTGAAGGCGGCCGACAGGCACAGCGGGCAGGGGTCGTTCGTCGTCGACTCGTTCAACGACCTCCTCGAGGGAGAGCGGGCGGCGTCCGAGGGCGTCGCCATGCCCCTGTTGCACCCGCCCCTCCTCGTCGAATCGCAGAAATTCGACCTTCGCACGTACGTTCTCGTGACGTCCGTTGCGCCGTTGCGGGTTTACGTGCACGACGCCGGCCTCGCGCTGCTCGCAGCAAAAGACTACGACACGGCCGCCAACGCGACTTCTCTCGATCCGCTGCAGTTTCTCACGAATCACGATTCGAAATACGAGCATCGCGACATTACGGAGCTCGACCGCACGTTTGGACAGTTGCGCAAGTACTTCGCAGCAAGGGGACACGACGTGGACGCCCTGTTCGCACGCGTGCGCTCTGCGATTGCGCGCGTGTTCCTGTCGTACGAGGCGGCGATGTTCAGAAAAGAGAGGGGGGGCGGTGGCGCGGTCCCAGACAACAGCCACAGCTACGCCGTGTTTGGAGTGGACGTCATCATTGATGCGAACATGCAGCCTTGGGTGATGGAGGTTCGAGTTGCATTGTGCGGAGCTTGCATTCTCTCACACCCAATAGGCGCGCGCGCACACACACACACACACACAGACATCCTTTACGCTTGAATACCCATTTCCCGTCGTATGCCTCTTCCACCCACCACTAACGCTTACGCACCTTCTCTTTCTTCTCACGTCGCCGTCCCTTTCGATAAGACGAACGCCAACGCGAAGATGACAAGAGGCACCGCCGTAGCAATGGCCGAGAAAACCGCCATGGCGCGCGACGTGCTGTCTCTTGTGTACGGCGACGACACGAGCGAGTGTGCGCGAAAGCTCCACGAACGCCTCACCTCATTAGGAGTCGCGTTCAAAGGCAGCGCGGAAGAGAAGTGCGGTGCGCTGGATCCCCTCTGCGTGGATGCGCAGGACCTCACAGTACTCCTTCAGGGAAGGTATGCCGGGTGATCGCGAGTGCTACACTCAGAGGGATGCCCTTTGAAACTAACGACGCGTGCACATACGCAGCTGCGAGCGAGAGCGCTGCAATCCGGACGGTGCAAAGCCTTGCCTGTGGCGACCGGCCTTCCCAACGGCGGACGGCGAAAAGTTGGACGATTTTGTTGCGCACCTCGCGCGGCAGCACGGCGGGGACGTGCCACACCGCAGCGCATGGCGCCTCCACTGGCTGGAGACGCAGGTGATGCGGCTGGAGGAGAAGGGTCGGTCGCTTCGGGAATCTCGAGGGGGATAAACAAGTCTGCGCTGGGAAAGGCTTACTCTCAAGTATATTCCGTTACCGGGACCTATCCGCATTCCCGGCAGACAGGCGCGCACGCAGAGCAGAGGCAAGGCGCGCGTCCAGACGCGCTGTCCGGTCCAAATCGGAGGGCGTGAGCGCCGCAAGAGCACCGCGCGGCGCAGAAGCGCAAATGCGCTCGACAAACGCCGAAATGGCAGCGATGGTCCGCGGAAACGAAAACTCCTGCAAAGCAAAAACAGAGGGACAAAATCAGCCATCCGCACATGGCGTACAAACAATGCGAAAAGCGTGCCACATGAGCGACGGAAAATGCCTACCCGTGCGACTCCGTTCGAGATGCACTCCGAGCCCGACACGGCCGCGTATGCGTCCACCATGTTGCAGAACTGGAAGATGAGGCCGGACAGGAAGTCACGTGACACGAGAAGCTTCGCTGCGTCTCGCGAGAGAAAACACGCCGGAAGTCGAGACGGCTCAATCTCAAGGACGACGGCGAACAGAGAAAGCGGACGTCCTAGTCGCGTGGCGCCCTGCGTGGAGCCACTCGAGCCTTCTCCCGCAGGCGACGAGCCTTCAAGCAGGGCGCGACACCCCAGCATGCGATGGCGCGCATCGCGCTCGTCCGCCGGCAGAGACGCGAGGTACGCGAATTCCGTTGCGGCGAACGCGGCGATGAGCGTCGGGTCCTCGTTGATCAGTGCGGCCGTTATGCGCACGAGCCTATCGACGAGGCCTTCCGTCACGTCGGCAGTCCCACGGACAGCAGCGCATGCCGTACGAGGCTGCGCGCACTGTGCGTGGATGCGTTCCGCGAGTGCCGCACCGTAAGCCGACAAGCCGCTCACAGCCGCGTCGACGACGACCAAGCGCAATGCACGCGTATTCAGCACATCGGAGCCGCTCCGCGGACGTGGGGCACTCGCGTCGCTCGGGAGACTGTCTGCTAGAAGTGCCATAGTGATTGGGTCAAGCGCCTTTGCCTTCCCCGCTTGCGCCGACTCCTGCGCGCCTCCCGTGCTTGCCGCACTACGCATCGCACACAGTTTTGCCACGACCAGGCGACACTTCGACGGCGGGTCCTTTGCCGCAAGAAGGCCCGACAGTAGAGCACGGGCTGACGACGCCAACAAGGGGAGCGACACGGCCCCGTCTGACGTCGGGGACGACCGCAGAAGACCGGCGGGAAGGGATTGCACTTCCGTCACAGACTCGTCTAGAACGGCATCACGCCAGACCACAAGGGACGCAGCTGCGCTCTCGACGTCCGCCGCAGCGCTTTTCACCGTGTCCACATCCTTCGGCGTCATGGACGGGCGCAGCGCACCCCACAGGGTGACGACAGACGATACCAACCACGGACATTCGGCGAACGCGGCCCGCTGAGCCACACTCGCTCCACCGAGGCAGGACACGAGGCACCGAGTGAGCGACAATGAAAGTGCACACGGGTACGGCGACGTAGACCCCGCCCAATGCAAGGCACACGCCTCGTTGAAAACATGAACACATGCGCTCGCGTCGGCGTCCAAATCGTCTGCACCAAACAGCGCAGTCTCATCGCCGCAAATCCCCGCAAGAAGAGCGAGGCCGTCAACGCGCAAGAAGATATCCCCCGGACGTCCGCGCAATTCGGCCAGCGATTGCTGGACGGCGTGTCGCAGCCAGGGGACGCCTGCACTGCGACGTGCGCTGGCTCGAGTGCCACGTTCTCCTCCAATCTGGCCATCACGAGAGCGGTCGGGGCGCCTGCCCACATCGACGCTCGATACCATACTTCGAAACGCTGCGACGACATCGAGAAACGACGGTCGCGTCGTCCCGCCCGACGAAGCCAGGGCGTCGGCAAGAACACACGCGATTCTACCAGCCCCAGAGGATGACGGGCGATGCTCCGTAGGGCGGCGCGCAAACGAGTGTGCGCATAACGACAACGCAGACGGGCGAAGGTCCGCCGCGCACACATCATCCAACGGCATGACGTCAAGCTCGCGTCGAGCCCAGTAAGACGCAGAAAGCGCACCGCCTTCGCGTCGCCATGCATCAATGTCCCCAGAGAGCGTTGCCGATAATGTGACCATGTCGTTCAGGGCGGCTGTCGCAAGGTGTGGGACGGCCGCGGACGCGCGCACAAAGGCATTCGTGCGCTCCACGATCCACGCAACGGTCGAGATGAGAGCGGACGGAAGAACGACAGATCCGCCGTTGAGGCGTCCCGAAGCGAAATCGAGTGAAGGGAACGGAGCGTTGTTGAACGAAGCGTTGTTCGCTTGTTGCACGCCACACCCGCGAGCATTGCGGGTGTCCATGAACGATCGCGCGAAGCGAAGGGCCCATTGCATGGACGGGGACGACGTAATGGTCATTGACGATGCAGCGATGTCTGCGAGAGATGTGGCGACACCCGCCGAAAGGCCATTCAAGCGGGTGGCCATCGAAGGCGGAAGCGGAAAGGAGGCCAGGTAAAAGCACAGTCGGCCCAACGCGGTCGCACTCGAGTCCCCTGCGCACACCGCTCCGCCATCGCACCGTCCGCATGCCCGACAGAAAGCGCCGCAGAGCTCCCGAAAGAACGCAGAGTGGCGAAAGGCGATAGTAAGCACACCGTGCGCTGCATACGCCCAAATTGTCGCCGAGCTTGCGTTGGACGCGAGGCCCTCTCGTTCGCACAGGGCAGCAGCGCACCGTAATGTGTTCGCGACCCCCATACCGGCGTTGGTTATCGCCGGGCCCATTTCTCTCGCGAGCGCACTCGAGAGTCTTCCCAAGACGGAGTCGATTCGTTGCCGGGCATTCTCGCGCAAGTTCTCGCCGTCGGCCGCCGGAATGGCCAAGGCGATGTCGTCCACGAGCCGCGACAGCGCATCGGAAAGCGAGAGATCGACGACATCTAGTGAATCGGTCGTGTTGTGTCCCCCATTCTCGGCAGAATGGCCGGCACTTCGAAGACTCGCAGAGTTCGCGGTCGCCGCCGCCGTCGACGCCAACTCAAACTCTTCCAAGGCCTGCCGTGGAATTTTTCCCGCACGCTCAAGCGCAGCGATGAACGCTGTCCGACTCTGGGACTCCGGGGATCCGTCTGACGGCGCGAGTAGCGCGGGGAGAAATACGCGCCGGTACCTCTCACGCGCAAAGACAGACATCTCGAGAACGTTCTTGGGAACACGGCCAGTCGCCGCAAACGACGCTGTGGCTTCGGCGACTTCGACCACCGCCGCCGCGTACTCATCGGTTGCGTCGCCCTCCCCACGAAGGAAGGTTGCGCTGTCTGTCGCGCCCGTTGCATTGAGCGTCGTCAGACGCGCCCTGACACGCTTGAGAAAGTCGATGGCGACGGGACGGTCTTTGAGCGACGGAGATGCCGAGATCACGCGCGCATGGAGCTGTGCAACAAAAAAGGTCTTCAGTGGACTATGCAGCAGAGCGTGAATGCACCTCTTGTGATGAATGCAAGTTCTCAACGTGGCAAATAGAGCGCAGTGGACATGAGCAGGGACTGGCGAGAAGAAATTGATTGTACGTACACGTGAGACGTTCGCGCTTTCCAAGTGTGCAACGCCGCTCAAACACGAGAGCACGAAATCGATGGAACGAAACATGCGCCCGGAAGCGCCCGCACCTGAGGATAAAGATACGAAGAATGTGTGAGTGTGTTAGCAGAAGCAAAGACCTCTAAAATGTGTGCGTGTGTCAGCAGAAGCAAAGACCTCTAGAATGTGTGCATGTGTCAGCAGAAGCAAAGTCCTCTCACCGGAGGAGAGAGGTACGTAAGAGTTTGCAGTTTGCATAGGGCGCAGCGTGTCGCAAACTAACAAAATGACGATAGGTCTGTGACGGTGAACGAGAAAACCACGCAGAGAGAGAGAGAGAGGGTGGGTGTAATGGATAGTACCTTGGATCCCACTGTCAGCAGTCGTCAATCGCGTTACCCAATCCGAGTACGCGGGGAACACGTGAGCCCCGAGACGACCGGCCTCCCGGATCACCGTCAACGCTACAAAGAAGAGGGAAGCGTCCGATGCGGTCGAACTCTCTGCGACGACGGCGTCCGCCCAAGCCTCTAGCTCCTTCCCACAGCGCGATACCGTGAGCATAACAACAGCCCGAAGCGCCACAGAGTTAACGCACGAGCCGCGGCCGTCCAGTGCGCCGTGGATAGCGCGAGAGAAGGCTGCGACAGCGTCCTTTGACGACAAATTCACCAGGCGGTCACACGTCGCGAGCTCGTCCGCAAGAATGAGCACGTGGTTGGGCAAGTCCTTCATCTGCAGAGCGGCAATGGCAGCCGCGTGGTCGCTCGTCGACGTCACGTCGCCGCGGCGAGGGTCACTGGGTTTTCGCGTCACCAGAAAGGAGCAAAGGATGGTCGCATGGAGCGCCGCAAGCACCGGAGTCGGTACGTTTGCTTCGCGCGTGTGGCGCAGCAACTGGCGCGCTGCCTTGCACCTGAAGAGAGAACGGTAAGCACAATATCCCAATACAAAAGCAATGCAATTCACCGGCGACGCGAGCCCATACACACCTAGAAATGTAGTGGCGTTCGTCGCTGTTCCACATATCGAGCATGCCCTCGCAAACGGACTGCGAATACTGCGCGAGCGGTGCATCGCTGCGCACGAACGATCGGTCGAACGCGCACAGAGAGAGGCGCGGACAGACGAATTTGAGCACAGACGGAGACGAAGGAGCGCCGGCATAGCTGGACTCCTTCTCGTCGAGATCGCACAAGAGCTGAATAAAAAGTGCGCCTTGTAAGCCAACCGAAGACGTTTCCCTCGCACCGCTGGGTAATACCAATGTCCGGCAGTGCGCAATAAAGTCTTCGGCGGTGAAGACGGCGCAGGCGTCCAGCTCACGCGCGACCAGAAGCCGCCGAACGAGTCCCGAAGTGCTGCAAAGGCGATGCATCCCATTGCTGATCAACACTGGCTCACATCCACACAATCGCACCCCTGCCCTCCCGCCTATCATGTTCCCCTACTAATCCACATGCACACACACACACACACTTCTGTCGCTCTCGAAATGCGCAAAACAAATCAAAAGCACACCATTCCTTGGCCCACCTGCGAGTGTCCGATGGCACCTCAAATAAAGTACCGAGGCGGGCCACCAGCTGCGACCTGGGCAGTCCCTGACCGTCAGCAATGCATCCATATAGGTGAACGCTCGCTGCGAATACGCACCTTTGCACTCGAACGCCCTCCCTTTGAACCACTGAGGAGACGAGACGAACCCGTCGCAACTCTGCTTCGCTGAGATCGACGACACGCGGTGCCCACGGGAATCGAACTAACGTTGCAGGGTGGGAAAATTGGCGTGAGAGCACACACACAGGACCCTGCGTTGCATGCCAACAGCACGTGCATGTGCAAATACACGCGCATGTGTTCACACGCAATCTCACCTTCCTTCAACAGTCCAACGACATACTCTGTTGCTAGCGACTCGTAAGGGATGCCCAGGTCGCGACTCTGAGCGACGAGTGCAGCGAAGCAGGCGCTTCCCACTGAAGAGGTGGAGACCTTGCGGTTTAGATAAAGCACGCAGACAGTGCACTTGCGCGCAACGACCCTTAGATTCAACGCAGTGTGTACGACAACGGCCCGCATGCGTGCGCCGCGACAGTGCTTTAGGATTGTAGTGTGCGTCTGTGTCGGAAGCACAATGCACGATATCGCTACAGTAACATACCGTCATCGAATGCCGTCTGTCGCACCCCCGCAGCCGCCAAGCACTCGCTCAAGAGGCTGTCGAGGGGAAGCGCGGCGTCGACTGCGCGAAGTGACTCGCACAATAGGGCACGAGCGTCGCCGCTGTCGCTTTCGTGGACAGCGAGAGTCGCTTCCACTTTGCTCGGCAGTGGAACGAAGCGGAAATTGTGAGAAGAGGGAAGGCGAGAGTCGATGGGTGCAGAATAAAATAACAGCGTAATTCAGAGAAAGTGGAGAGACAGACGGATGGAACGTGTACAACGGCCTTGGTGTGAGCGGATGGGAGCACAATAGCAGGGTCGTATGGAGGAAATGGCGAGACGACCGATGGGACGTGCGCGTGGGCATCGGTGTTCCACACGACTTCAATGGCGAGGGCATTTTCGCAGAGATAGTCACCTCTTGCGGCATTCTCTGCTTCGAGAAGAGCACGGAGCACAGCGTCGTCGTCGATGTCTTCGTCCCCTCCTACAGCGCCGGGAATTGATGCAATGGATGAGACGAGGATCCACATGGGACACTCCCGACTAACTTTGAAAATATCACAATAGAGACGCACTCACTCCTTCTACAAGACCCAAGAGAAAAGAGAAAGCTCTTTAGGACGCCTCTTCGTCAGCGCACATCCACGCGACTCTCTACCCCTCTCCAGCATAACTCACCGTTTGGCGCTACAACGCTCGTCACTCCTCCCGCAACCGCGCCATCCACTCGCGCCCTCTTTCGCTGGTGTCCTATGTCGTTATCGTCCTCACCGTCTGTCTCGTCTCCGTCAAGAGCAAGCTCGCGCGAGCGGTGAAGCGCCATTAGATTTTCCACGACGGCAAGCCAGCAGCGATACAGATCATTCAAAGTTCATTTGCCGCCACTTGTAAATTGGCAGTAACATCATGTAACCGGCGACCTGACCGGCGACCTGAAGTCAGTCCCAGACTTTCACGTCAACGCAGACTCGTGGGCAAAAACTCGGGGACCAAGCTCCACTTCGCTGCCTCTCGGCAAAGCAGCAGTGCTACACCGACCCAATGTGCCCTTCCGGGTCCATGACGGCGGCCACTTCTGAGAGCGAATTAGGTCTTCCCTCCTCCCCATTTTCCAATAACTGAAATGCAATCCGTTTCTGCGTTCGACATGCGCGCACGCACTCTCTTCATTGACTCTGCCTCTCTTTCTCCTCCAGCCGCATCACCTGCGTCTCCAGCCAGTGAAGGCGCCATGCGCTGCGGTGTGGCACGTCCCCGCCGTGCTGCCGCGCGAGGTGCGCAACAAACTCGTCGTACTTTTCGCCGTCCGCCGTTGGAAAGGCCGGTCGCCACAGGCAAGGGGGCGAACTCGACGCATGGCACCGCTCTCTTTCACAGCTGGAACGAAGAGATGATTGGGGCATTAAAATCGACACTGACAACGTATTATAGATATGATTGAGTGTCTCTAGCGGAGCTCGAAGTACTGCGGTGGCGTGGTATGCGTAGGTACGTGTGCACTTGACATGGCCTGCGTGCTCACCTTCCCCGCACAAGCACCCTCAAGTCCTCTGCGTCGACACACATCGATTCTGGAGGCTTCCAACCAGCGCAAGTCCCTTGCTCATCCTCGATCACACGGACCCCAAGTGATGTCAGGCGGTCGTGCAATTTACGCGCGCAATTGCGCCCGTCGCTGTCCTTCACGTCCTCGCCGTACATGAGAGTGAGCGCGTCGCGTACCATGAAGATCTTTAGCTGGTCAGCGATCGTCGATCGAGACATGCGCGCGTTCGCGTTTGCCTACAACAGGAAGGGCAATGCGCGTTGACAGCGAGCATGTAACATATAGTCCGTGGGACCGACGCATGAACAAACTACAGGAACATGGTGCCAAATATGCGAGCACAATGTGCGCGCTGGTGTCCGAACGAGTGCCGTACGTGAGGACGTGCGAGAAAAGGCATTCCGCCAGTCCGTTAACCACAACATCCACCACGACGGCCGCGGAGCACTGCAAAACATTGACAGCGACGGCAAGTGGCCACTGGTCTCGTGACGTACCTCCATCACCCTCGGCTGCATGTTCGCGTCGATGATGACGTCCACTCCGAAGACGGCGTAGCTGCGACTGTTGTCGAGAACTGGGCCGCCGCCCCTCTGTTCTTTTCTGAACATCGCCGCCTCGTACGACAGGAACACGCGCGCAATCGCAGAGCGCAGGCGATGGAAAAACGCCGCCGTGTCGTGCCCAAGCGACGTAAAGTGCTCGCGCAACTGATCGAACGTCCACTCGAGCTCCGCAATCGGCCGCACGTCGTACTTTTCTTCGCTGTTCGTGAGGAACTGAAGAGGGCGGATGTCTCTGCCAGACGCCGAAACGTTATAATCCTCAGCCGCGATGAGAACGATGCCGACATCGTGCACGTAAACCCGCAGCGGCGCAACGGACGTCACGAGAACGTACGTGCGAAGGTCGAACTTTTGCGACCGAATGAGAAGGGGCGGGTGCAACAGGGGCATGGCGACACCCGGTGCATTGGACGACGCCCGCTCTCCCTCGAGGAGGTCGTTGAACGAGTCGACGACGAACGACCCCTGCCCGCTGTGCCTGTCGGCCGCCTTCACCAGCCATGCCTGTCCACGCGCGAATGGCCACGCGCCGTTCGACGCACTCGCCGCAGCGCGCAGCTTGTCACGCTCGCCGGGCAGTATGTAACACGGGAAGAAGAAACTGCGGGCGTCCGCGAGATCGTGCGAAGCGTCGGCCTCGTGGCCAGGCGCGGGCACAGGTCGTTGTGGCACGAACCCGTCAATCGCCGACATCATCGTCTCGCAAAAGTAGTCCTTGCCGATGCGCACGTCCGGCGCAAGGCCCCGCAGCGCCGACACGCGCACGTGCGGAGGGAGCGCGTCGTACTCCGCGTCCGTCATGCACTCCTGGTGGCCGTTCTCCGTTTTGCTCACACACTTGACCATCACGCCGACGACCGTCCACTGTTCGCGAGAGAGGGGAAAGAGCTCCTTTTGCGAGTCATGGTCGACGACGATGTCCACAAGCGCACCGGCGTCGCGGTACAGTTTGCGTATGATCTTCGCCCACTCGAGGTGACTGCGGACGACGATGGCACGTGGGAAACCCACATCGCGAATCGCCATTGCGCGTCGTCGCGCCTCCACTTCTCGCTCGAGCACGCCCAACATGGTCACGGAGACGGGTTCGCCAAGTCCATTGTCACTCTCGCTCTCGCCATCACTCGTGCTCCGATCGCGGGCCGACGAGTGTTGTGCGTGCGCTTCGCTTCCATTTTCCACCGCGCGCCCATTCATGCGACCCTTCGGATTCGAACTCAGGACGTACGCACCGAGCGCGAGCAGGGCCACGAAGACCGCAAAAAGCACGGGGCGCCGCCGAGGGAACATGCTCCATCGACCAAGCGAACGAAACATATCGAGCGCCTATTATGTAAAGGCGATTCTGCCGATGCTTTTTCAACAGAATCGCAAGCACGACGACAACCCAAAAGTCACAGCATATCGTCGAAGCCGTCCTAGACAGCGCGCGTCCGCGTTTGTCGTCTTATTGCGGATGTGTCCTCCGTCGCGGTTAACGCGCGCACCCTGCGGACACCATCGCGTCGGCGTAGGCGGACGCAAGATGCATGGGAATGAATAACACAAGATTCACGAAAAACTACGAGGACGTGACAATGGGGACGGCAGGACGGGGACAGTTGTGCAAGGAAATGAAGCAAGAGAGTACGACTGTCTGACTGCGGTCATCGGCGATAATTATTTTGCTGTCCAGACACTCCGGCAGCCACCTTTTTTACAGTCGACTCGTGCTTTCACACCTCTGGAGTGTACGCACGACGTCCACGCACACAAAACACACGCGCACAGGCGCCGCGCACGCGATCGACGGCGTTCGCGCGGTTGCTTTATGCGCTCTTGTTCTTATACTTGAGAATCTTCATGAGGCTCTTGGACATGTAGTAGGGCTTCTCCGCCGAGCCGTCGTTGCGCTCGCAGTCCTCGCCTGGGAGACGCATACAGAGGGCGAGTTGAGTTGAAAAGTGAAGGCGACAACTGAGGGCGGCTTGAGCTGAAGAGTGGAGACGGCGTCTGAGGGCGACTTGAGCTGAAGAGTGGAGACGGCATCTCATGCGATGGAGGTGCGAGAAGTGAAACGGCACTCACAGAAGCAAATGAAGATTGTGTCGATGGCCATGTCGAACACGGAGAAGAAGGCCTTGGACACAAAGTACGCAAAGATAATGATAACCTGCGCGCCGATAACGGAAGAGTGAGCAAATCCATGTTGTGCCTCTATGGGGTCGACGGGTTGGATAGCATGAGTTTGTGCGTGTATGAACGTTTGCGCGTACGTGCATATGCGTGTGCGTCGTGAGTGAGTGAGTGAGTGTGTGTGTGTGTGTGTGTGTGGTGCGCGCAGGCGTGCGTGCTTGCGGTAAAAGCGCTGGAAGTGCGCACAAACTGCATAGGTTCACGGCACGTCATACACGCAAGCGAGAGCGGCACGCACCACGACGGGCGCCAAGTAGTAGTTGAGGCTGTTCTCCTTTGTTTTGAAGAACTGGTACGAGATGACTCCAGTGGCTGCGACGACGCTAATGTGCCCAAGGAACAGCAGGAAGTCGCCGACCTTGTCGACCATAATGAGCCTGTGGAGCGAATGGAAACAGTCGTGTGAATGCAAGCGCGTGTGAGATTGGTCGAGTGCGAGAGTGCGTGTGCACGCATGCGCGTGTGAGTATGTGAAAGTGCACGAGAGAGGATCAACACACGGCCAGACTTTGACAGGCCGTCGCGAACCAGAAAAAGGGAATGAGAGAAGCGCAAGTTGTGTTGCGGCAAAGGGCGCACCTGAGGCAATTTCGCGCGAGTATCTTGAAGGCTTGGCGCGCGGCGGTGCAGAACGACGAGCCATAAATGGCAATCTAAAGGAGGGAGAGAGACATAGTTAGCACACACCAAGCGACACACACGCGTGCGCGTGGGGCTTATAAGAGACGTTGGATCAGCCTGAATCATACACGATTGTCCAGCGACTCCATGTGCTCTAAAGAGACCTCAGTTCGTAACAGTCGTAGGGGTTGAACCCCCATCGACCCTTAATGTCATAATGAGAGAGAATGGAGTTCCGCACACGCAGCGCGACGAGCGCAACCCACCTCAATGTATGCGTTCTTGCAAAGCAGCTTCAAAATCTTCTCCAGGCACCAAAGGCAACACCTACGAGCGAAACGCGCCGTCAGTCTCGTGAGTGCGCAATCACTAGCATCGAAAGTACGAAAAAAGGGCCAAACGAATGCGATGCATTGTCGACGCGTGGGCGAGGGGGACAGAGAGACCATTGGGCACGGAATGCGACAGAGAAGATCACGGAGTGCATGACGTTGCTGTCACGGCCCTCCACCACGAGAGAGGCCTCAATAGGCATCCAAGGGGTTGAACTCCCATCGACTGCAGTACACAAGAGAGACCGCCGACACAATTTCACTAGAACACGCGAGTGACCTCGCATCCATAGGCGGCAATACGTTGGAACCCCCATCGTCTGTCAAGAAAGAGACACACAAGAGAGAAGGTGCATTCGCAAACGCGCGCGCACGCAATTGCCCCCCACCTGCAGCAGCACGAGAGGAACTTGGCACACATGTTCTGCTTGTCCTTCGTCTGCTTGTCAATGTACTCGAAAATAAAGCGAATGATTTGCACGATTGCGATGATCAGAGAGCCAAAGGCAAGCGACCCGAGGTTCCACACGAGCGTCCGCTTGAGCGCGCCGAGAATGGGGAACATCGGCATGTTCTGCGCATGCGTGCGTGCGCGCGTGTGAGAAGTGGGGGATGACAAACACCAGGAAACATGGTGATAGTGTGCGTGCGCGTGAGAAGACGTACAGGGCGGCAGACAAACAGAGGAAATACACGTGGCGATTGTGAAGAACGGAACACTATGATACAGGCGAGTGGACACCGCGTTGAGCGACCGCAAGAGTTTCAACGCAGGCAAAGAACGAGACGTTCCATGCTCTCTGAAGAACCAGACACGCCAGAGGCCAGCAAATTAGCATGCACCCACCTTGCGTTGGAAGTAGTAGGTGGCGACTGCGCCAGCAATGACCGTCTGCCCAAGCGCAACGATGAAATTGGACGTCCAGAAGAGGCCAAAGAGATGGTACACTTGCATGCCGCGCAGACGCCTGTTCGCAGAAAATGGTAAGTGAGCGGGAGAAACGAACAGGTTCCTAATGCAAGCGCCGTGCTCGCGCACGCACTACGAACATAAAAACGCAGACAACTCCGAACCCCCACGTGACACAGACACACAGAAAAATATCAGCGTTGATCGTCTGCGCACACCCACAGGTTCGCGTGGTAGCCGTTGAACACGCAGGCAGCGCCCGTGCCAGTGTAGTTGAAGAGCGGGTTGCAGTCGCCGTATTCGCCCGTGAAATTCTTGAGGACGTACTCCGGGTCCGAGGCAGTCGCGAGGTAAATCGCCACCCACATCCACCAAATGATGAGCGCGACGAGAAGAACGACGGTGAAGAGGGGGAAGACGACGAGGGAGAGCATGTTGCGGACGGCCCTGACATAGGGGAAGTGTGTAAGTTGTGTGCGATGAGCAGAGCACGACCACACACATGCATACATGCACGATAGGGAAGAGACGGGAAGAGTGTGTAAGTTGAATGCTGCGAGCAGAGCGCACGGCCACACGCACGCTCGGGGATTCGCAAGAAGGCACCACTCACTTTCCGGCCTCGCGAACAATCTCGACGGCGATGCGCACGCGCGTGCGGAGGAACAGAATGACGAGGAGGAGCACGAGGCTGAGCACGCCCGCGGCGATGGCGAGCGCGAGGAAGGTATACTCCTGGAAGCGCGCCGTGTCGAGCTTGTCGACGAGTGCGTCGTCGTTGCGGTGCCTGCATTCGTGCGCCGATTTGCGATTAACACGTTGGAGTACGCGAAGCCATAAGGAGGAAAGGCTCTGAAACACACTAACACAGGTCCACGACATGTCGTAACACGCAGTTACATGTCTCTCTTACGCACTTTTGGTCGCGGTATTGGATGAACGTGTAGATTGTGACTGCGATAAGGCAGGCGAGCGACCCAAGGATGCTTGTCCACACCATGCACGCCGCGAAAATCTGCATGTGCATGCGTGTGCGTTTGTGTGCGTGCATGCGTATGCGGTGCCATGTCAGCTTCGGATCACAGGGCGGTAAATTACGCTCGCTCCGTGACAACAAACAAGACAGCGCGCTCACTAACACCATCCGCAAAAGGAGAGAAGCGGGTCTACATTCCCCAGAAGGGTAGGTAAGTTGAGTTGCGAGTGAGATATCAACAGAAAAAGAAGGCGAACACGCACCTGCAACACGAATGTCCACGTAATGGAGAGCACAAACGCAATGGCGCCACCAGCGAGAACATAGTACCACGTGCGCTCAAGGTCCTGCGTGCGTCCAAATCAGTGGCCCATTTCACGCGCGCGTGTGAGTGTGTAGTGTGGCGCGAGTGTGCGCATGAGTGTGGCTTGTGTGTATGTGTAAGTGAGTGAGCACCGGCGCACAAATTCGACAAGGAGTTGGCGTCTCCACGTAAGCCTCCAACTCACTATCTCACACGTACACGCACAACAGTTCCTCAGCCATAACGCACCGAGAATATCTGCTCCGCGATGCTTCGGGCGTTGAGAATGTCGATGAGGTGGTTGGCGCCCTGCTTGATGCTCGCCTTGGTCATGTTCTGGCTCGAAAAGGTGCCGTCGGGGAGGGGCACCTGGTACGCAAAGGCATCGCCAAGCGCACTCTGGGATGGGAGGGGATGGTAGGGGATGTGAGACGGCTGATGCACGCTTGTCTCGTCCGCTCGCAGGCACGTGCGCACATAAATACACCGACGCGCGCGTGCACACACTCACACACACACACGTCTCAAAATACGGACACACACAAGAATGCGCACACAACTACACACAGCCAAACAACGTGCACAACCCCAGCTGCGCCACACACACAACGCACCAGGAACTGGTCCAGAAGAGGGACGCATCTGTACACGACGGGTGTGCTCTCGAGGATGTAGTATGCGCACTTCCCCTGGAGAATGGCCTTGCCAAGCTCAGCCGTGTTCTGCGGATTGACGCCGTAGTCGCAGAGCGGGCTGTCCGAGTACGAGCTGCCGCTCAATAGGAAGCCGGCGCTGCGGGAGGGGCAACTCTCGACGCACACCTGCGCGTGGCAGTCGTAGAGAAGGTAATGAGAGAAGTGTAACGAGAGAAGGAGAAAGGAGAAGGCGATGTGAGAAAGGAGAAAGTTAGAAGCGCGTAGAAGCGCGCGGCCGTACGCTTTTGCTGACAAGCACGCGAAAGTCGATTGAATGTGCCAGTCCGAGAGAAGCATTGATGCGTGAATGGGCGTACAAGTGCATATTTGCGCGAGGCAATGCATGTGGGTGACGAGTGCCTATCCACAAGACAGAAGGGGTTGCGTTGGCGCGATGCAATGCGTGAGGGGGACGAGTGCTTATCAACGAGCCAGAGGGCGTTGCGTTGGCGCGATGCAATGCGTGAGGGGGACGAGTGCTTATCAACGAGCCAGAGGGCGTTGCGTTGGCGCGATGCAATGCGTGAGGGGGACGAGTGCTTATCACCGAGCCAGAGAGGGTTGCGTGCATGATGCATACGAGTGCGCGTCTACGTGACAGGAAAGTGAGAATGCTCACCTGCCGCGTAAGTGCGCAGCTAGGAGGGAGGATCGTGCACATCGTCACGTCGAAAAATGCAAGATATCGCTTGTTCCTGCGAACGGAGAAGTGCGTGTCAGCACCGACCACCGCCCAGCACACATACACACACACACGCACAAACTAGGGAGAGACACATGCGAACACCTGCACACGCGCACACACGCACACACGCACGCATGGATCATACACAACTTGCATACACACGCACACACGCCCACTACCGATACAGTCCATTCTCAGCGAGAGACATTAACAACTGTCTTAATCCAAAGACGTCAAGACTCACGTGAGGTCGACATCCCCGTTGACCTTTCCGCACGTGAATCCGTGCGAGTCGGTCGGGTGGAGGAGGCGGTCGGGGTCGCCGTTTTTGAAGGCAAAGCCCGCAATCACGATCATGCCGACCCAAAAGGCAACAAAAAGGAGACAGCACGGAAGGTCGCGGCAGCTGCGCTTGTCGAGAGGGCCCTGGGGTGGGGATGCAAGTGCGACGCCGGTCAGGGACCGGAGAGACGGCGATTGAGGGACTAATACGCAAAGAAGGTACAAGGCACACACATAGTATGGAGAAACTCCGCCCACACTCCACACGCAATGCATTATACACCGTTTACGTGAGGGACCGGAGAGAGGGCGATTGAGGGACTAATAGGCACAGGAGATCAAAGCAACTGCTGTGGAAAAACTCCGTCCAATCGCAATGCACGCGGCACGCAGACACCCCTCACACATTCACACCGAAACCCCCCCCTCCCCCCCCACAAACCCCATACGCCCACAGGCAAACATGCACACGCACACTACTCACACACACTGCATAACGCGCACTTTTGGCATTTGCATACCCCGGTTCGCCATTTGCACACAACTGCCTACCTTGAAATTGGGATCGTGCTCGTGGCGCTTTCCGTACTTCTTCTCATCGACGGGAGGAAGCTCCTCGAGCTTAAGCTCCTCCATCGACCCGCCGTCCTTCCCCATTGTGAATTGTCTCAAGCTGTTTTGAACAGCAAAGGAGAAACGAGAGATCGCCTCTCTCACACGCACGCCAGTGGGCCACGCGCGCCTCTGTCTCACAGACGCTTCAATGTGATAATGATAAATGGAAAGAGAGGACGAGGCCGTGTGTGTGCGTGTGTGCGCGGGGAGTGTGTGTGCGTGTGCGTGCATAAGTGGCACCGCCCCGTCAAAGTGTTTTTTGTTCGCGGTCGAAATGGCTATTTCTGAACTTCGTACGTTCTATCGACACAAGTTTTGTGATACTTAGCCCATAGAGAACAAATGTACTGTATCGTTAATCGTACGTCACAACAAATGAATCGTCACAAGTGCGTCACCTAATGTTGTCGTCCACTTCCGAGATCAAGGAAGGTTTCTCATTGGTTAGAATGTCAGTTCCCCCGAGGAGGGCGGCTAGTCATTCACTCCTAATCTCACGGAAAAAAGTGTGCTTTTATAGCTTCTATAGTAGCTATATCGCTACCGCGCGCTGTCTGGTGTTGGCTGTGCACCTTCGGTTCGTCATACTTCAGTCACAGTGCTAAGCTCCGAGATGGGGTTCGAGATCTCGGCGAATGAGCTGCGCAAGGGGCACGAGTCCGCGACGAGCGACTACGTCAAGAAAGTTCAGCCGCAGACTGACATCTTCCGAAAGTTTCAAGATGAAAACGGACAAGTTTTCTACTTCAGAGGGGACACGCAAATAACTCGAGAAGAGTATTGGAAGGGGAGGCGCGAAGGTGGCCACAAGATAAGTTGTGGTCTTGCGTCTGCGATTCTCAAGGAGACGAAAAGTGGGTTCACTAACCGGTTTGTCGCCGGCGGTGGTTGAATTTATAGTGTGCGTTCAACCTGAATAGACAGTGCTGGGCCGGCTCAGTCTGGAGTCGGCTGATGCTGCTCAGTCGGGTCAGCCGATCTGAAGGCCGAGTCCGCTGGGATAACATTCCATGGCAATGCTTTACGTAGTGCCGTGGGCTGACTCCTGGTCCCGTACGCAGTCAACAAGGGACGATGCACCCCCAATGGCAAAATAAAATTCATTACAACGGTCAAGGTCTTCCTCAGCAGCGACGCAAATTTGCGCTCCAAGACGCACGAAGGCAACCATCGCCGCGACAGGCCCGCGGAACACGCGTTTTCCAAGTTCATTCGAACGGGCGAAGAAGAATTCGAGTGGAGCGTCAAGCACGACGCGAAGCTGCAACAGCTCAAAAATGCTGCGGAAAAGTTTGTTGATCCTTCGTGCAAGGAAGCGTTCGCAGTTTCTCTTGATGCGCCCGAGTTTATTGTGGGCGTCAATTCTGCTATCAAACGTCTCGAAGAGTTGCGATGCCGCAAATCCTTCGAAAAGTTGCAATTGCACAAACAGAAAAAGCAATTGCGCAAAAAACAATCTCAGCAACGTCGGAAATGAATTAATTTCGTTGCAGAGTACGAATTTTATTCTTGGAGTCACCGCACAAGGACTGACGTCCGTGTCGCGTTTACATCACCACACTTGACTTCGCCCACTCGCCTGCTACAACCCTCGCAGCCGGCATTCGACGAGGCACGGGCTCACATTGAGCTGCTCTCGCCTCGCGCGCCACGGCGTGCGACAATTTGAGACAGACGAATGGCTCCGCAAGGGCACGTGGCGCACTTCAGAAGTAGCTATAGCGAAAGCGCAATAAATTGATAGAACGCGGACGAAGGCTCACCCAGCCCTTCCCCACGCCTCATTCACGAGCTGCGACACGCGCTTGGCCGCATCCTCCATGGCGCCCCTGTGCCCGTCGACAGCCATGGCGCTGACGCGCGCGACGAACTTGTCCGGGTGCCAGCGGCGCTGTTCCGCCCGAAGCCACACCTTCAGCTCACCCGTCGCCGTCGCCGCAGTTCCCGCCTCCCCTTGCACCTTCCCCTCGGACGACCAGAACGAAGCCGCAGAGACGCGACTGTTTGCGAGCGGTGGAGTCGCAAGCGGCGCGAACATTTCCGAAAGCTCATCCACCGGTGGCCACGGCACGTCCGCAAACGCAAGGCGACCTCCGCTGCCTGACGAGAGCGAGAGCGCAAAATCCGCCCATTTCGCCTCGTAGTCCTCGCGCAATCGTCGTAAGAGAGCGTCCTTCCGTAACAGCGACGCCGCTCCGACGCCAATGCGTTGGCGAGACGACGCTGCGTCTCCCGTCGCGAACGGCGGCGCTTGTCCACGTTCTGCTTCCTTCTCTGCACGTTGCGCACGTGCGTGGTCGTATGCTTCCGCGCGTTCCCGTGCAGCGGCGCGCTGCGCGTTGAGTTGCCGGCGGTGCTCCTCTGCGATGCGATCGATCCACTCGCCCGGACGAATGTACGAGTGCTCGGCGCGTTCTTCATCGGCGTGCGACCAGTCGTCTGAAGGGACGATAGAAGCGAATGGTGTTACAATAGAGGAGACAGGGACGTGTTACAAATGTGAGCGTGGAGCGACGGGATGCCATCGAGTTTGGACCGTCACGGGCGGCTCTGGGCGAAAACAACCCCAGAGAAACTAACACAACAACATGCGAGAAACGCGGCGCCACAATACACTTGACGCACCCATGCGCACACGCAGTCGCCCACACGGAATGCGCACACACACATAGGCGCCCAAATTACACAGATTCGCAAACAGACGCGTTATAAATGCGCGCACGCACCTTCGCCCGTGCGCCGATCCCACTCGTCGACGCCAATCTCATCAAACATCCTCTCGCGCCACTCTCTCTCCTCCCCCTCACGAATCGCCCGCAGCGCGCTTTCCACAGCCTCCAGACGGTCACGATCCCCCCCATCCCCAGCACGCACGAGCGTCCGATGCAGGGCCTCCAACAGCGACAGTGCAGATAAGCCGTCCAAGTTCAAAACTTTCCACGTAGACGACGGAGTCGAACGCGCGAGCGCAGCGATAAGCGAACACCGACGGGACAACACGGCCGCGTGAAGCGCCGTGTCGCCATTATAATCCTGCTTAGACGCAGAGGATCCCCTGTGGAGGAGAAGGCGCGCGGCGTCGACGTCTCCATGCGCACACGCAATGTGCAGAAGAGTGCGGCCATCGTCGTCCACGCAGTCGTCGGTCGACAGCCCACAGCGAGAGAGCTCGTCCAACCGGCGCACGAGTTTGCCCGTTTTTCCCTTTCGAGCGGCACGAAACGCACGGCGGATTAGTCGCTGCACACGCGAGCTGTGGCGGCTGCCACGCGAGGCATCTCTCTCTTCGCCGCTGTCACTCGTGCTGACGTGCCGATCCTTCCGCGAGCGTTTGCGCCCGTGATTGCGAACTCGATCGATGCCATTGTCGTGGACTGAAGGAGGGGATTCATCGGACCCTTCCCCGCTGAGAGAGAGGGAGCGACGCCGAGTGCTCCCATGGCGTCGCATGTCGAGAGTGAGAGAGTGTGTGTGTGTGCGTGTGTGTGAGTTGCGTATAAGCGTACTGTTACTGTGGTGTGAGAAGTAACCCCTAAAATTTTTCAAAAGTCCTGACGTCAGCTCCATTTTCCCACACACACACACACGCACAAACACACACACACACACACACACACACACACACACACACACCACGCACAAACACACAAACACACAAACACACACACACACACTCTCTCTCACACACACACACACACACACACACACACACACACACACACACACACACACACACACACACACACACACACACACACACACACACGGTGCATCCCACCTGTCGAAGAACCGGAGCGGCTGTCGCTCACACCGGATGCGCCACTTTTGCGACCACTCGAGCGAAGGCACGAGCGTCGCCCCAAACGCGCCGTGATTCACAAAGCAGCAATCTTCCTCGAGATAAAACAACGAACCGCGCGTGTGGTGCCCGAACGGCCCCACGACGGCGCGATCGGTCGCGCAATCGGCCTCTTTCTCACTTTCGTTTGCCGGTGCATCTTTGTGCCACACAAACGTCGGAACGGGAAACGGCAGAGCGGGCGGTCGATATTCGCTTTCTGGGAGCGCGATGAGGTACTCGACACTCTCGGAGTGAAACGAACCGAAGCCTTTCGGCAGCGCCGCGTGCGCAGCTGCAGTGGCGATTGGAATCAGGTGAGTGGCAATGGAAGGTCTGTCGGCTGCATACTTGCTTATAACGAGCAGAGCAAAGATGCGCACCCTGAGGACTGGCCATGACTCGGCGCTTGCGAGTTGCGAGCCCTCCCCAAGCTTCAAAGAGCTCTGCCATCGAAGATTAGCCGAAAAGGATCCGTCAGGTCACATCCACTTGCCGCCGGGTTGGTGTGGACTTGCTTGCTGGAGAGGGTCGTCACACACGGCTCACACATTTACGACTGTTACCGACGAGATAAACCCCACCGTTGTGAGAAACACAAGACCAACACACGCACACACGCACATGCGCTTGCAACTTACAGTGAGTCTCTTGGGGTCGCTTTCTAAGAGACGTTAACAGATTTATAACACGGACGGCGCGTACGGCACGCCAATTCGACGATTGCCAGACACACTCTAAGCAAGCGACCCTTGCATGCAACTCATTATTGCCTCCCGCCGCAAGCTGCCGAAGAAATGCCCATCGTATATCGACGTTCGACGTTCGCGACCAACGACCGATGGGCCGCGAGACACTGTCGCGAACAGTAAACTCACGAACACCAACCACCCGTCGTCGACAGTATAGCGACGATCGCATCTCACTCTGGCAGCAACAAAAAAGCGCGTCCTTGAGAGAGAGAACCGCCCCGCGCACAATATCGCCCCGTCAGTCACTCTTCCGGACGAGAAAGACGCGCACGCCGCGTGGGCGCACTCGAAGCGCAAACGCATCAACCATGGCATAGTACTTCTGCCAGTTGCCACCCGCAAGACCGCAGCCAATAAGATGCGGAAAGGCGACCGATTGCAGGTCGGAGATGCCCTCAATCTCCTTGAGGCAGCTCTCGAACCACCGCTCGCGACCCACCGCCGTGTCCGTCCCTTCACGCTTCGGAGCGCCCGGCGTAAACTGCGCGTACATGTTGATAACGAGCCGCTTTTCTTTGCCGTCACCGTGGACGGATATCGTCCCGGGCTTGCGCGCGGGAGGGCGGGCGGGCTGCGCATTCTGCGTTGTCATTGAGGAAGCGCCGCCCGTCTGCATGGCACCAGACGATCGGCCGAAAAACGAGTCAATGCCACGAGACGGCACACTTCCCGCGCGCCTCTTCTTATCCTCCGCGATCATGCGACCGACGTCGGCGTGAGGAAATGCGGCGAAGAGGGCCTTTGCCAGCCCTCTTGCGCCCGTTGAGACGCAGTTGCACTGGTGCGCAATGTACTGCGCGTCGTACGTGAGAAGATCGCCGTCCACGGTGGTCGCCATGTCAACTGCCTTCAGTCTGCTTCGCGGAAGAGAGAAAGCTTCGCGTGAAGAGAAAGGAGAGACGAAGAGAGCTGTAACCGGAAGAGACTTGATTGACGGAACACGGATGGTGAGTTTCATTACGCGAATCGTCTTGCTGGCTGCCAGTGGTAACCCGGACAGTACTAACCCACGCTCCGCAATAGGTCGATGTTTCACGGGGTTGCGTTCAACACGAGAGAAACTGAAGAGTGTTTTCGTTTTTTGAACCGCCCTAGATCTTTCGGTGAGCACCGAAAACTAGCAATGGACGGGCGCACGCTCCTCTTTCTTCCTGACGAGCTCTTCGTCTGCCACATTGTGCGGTGCCTTGCCCCTCCGGAGGCCCGCGCACTCGCACACACATGCAGCCGACTGCTGCGCATGCTTCGCCGCGACCGTCTGTACAAGCTCAAGCGCACCGCTGCCGAAAAGTACGTTTTCGACAGCGAATTCCGCATTCTCGTGACGAAGACACTCCCGCGCGACCGGCTCTGCGTCTCAACCTTTCGCGAAATCGATAATCAGACGGCATCTGCACTTGGCGGCGTCCACACGCTCAACCACAGCTACTGTAACCAATTAGCAGACGTCTCTGCGCTCGGCGGTGTTCACACGCTCATCCTCACCAACGGTGCGATGACGGATGTTTCGGCGCTCGGACAAACTTCGCACCTTAACCCCCGGCGACTGTAGCCGTGTCGAACATTGTCGCACTCGCTGGCCGAGTTTGTACACGTAACGCCTGTGCATGTCTGCAGTATTTTTCCCTGTTCAGCATTCGTTCGGTACTTTGGCGGTGCGGCTCAGAGTTGAGTCAGAACCCGACACGTTCGCAGTGGCCCTTGCGAGTTGGAAATCGCGTTGGACAGACTTTATAATTCGGCAGTTTCGTCACGCCTTCGGGTGGTCTCCGCCTGCGATCGTGATGATGTCCTTGTTGCTGTACGTGCGAATGGGGGCGGCGTCGCGGAAGTCCGTCCCGACGAGGCGCATGGCGCGTGCGACCGTGTCCGTGCGCACCGACATCTTGTCTGGCGCAAACAGGCGGCCGAGCGCGGGGACGATCGAGACGGCCATCTTCTCCATGATGCGACGCTCGGTGCTGCGCGCGCGCGCGTGTGTGTGTGTGTGTGTGTGTGTGTGTGTGTGTGTGTGTGTGTGAGCGAGAGAGCGAGAGAGCGAGAGAGAGAGCGAGAGAGAGAGAGAGAGAGAGAGAGAGAGAGAGAGAGAGAGAGAGAGAGAGAGAGAGAGAGAGAGAGAGAGAGAGAGAGAGAGAGAGAGAGGAATGTGTCAGTCGACGTATGCTTCGAATACAGAGTTAACAGATGAAAGAATGGCCGGTGATATCGGAGAGATCGATAGCAGGAGATAGCACGACAGGCACCACACGCAGCACGCGTAACGCACGCACGTACCGCTCGCACACGAGAAAGCCCGGCTGGTAGATGGCAAGGCTGGGGAAGTTGAGCGCCTTGATGTCGTTCTCCGTTCGTCCCTTCGTTTCCATGTAGAGAAACCAGCTCTTTGCATCGGCGCCGCTGGCCGTCACGAGGCCAAAGTGGCGGGTGCCTTCCTCCCGCGTGATCTTGGCGGCATTCACAGTGTAGTCGTGGTCAACACGGACGAAGCCCTCCTGCGTGCGAAACGGTGTCGCTTGGGTATCAATGAAGTGCCCACAATGCGATAGGACTTCCGCTGCGCGCGGAACAATCGCACGCGCAACATTGTACACACACGCGCGCGCAAACACACGCAAATACACGCACGGATACGTAGGTAATCATTCGCTTGCGACATCTTTGTCTTGAAACTACAGGCGCACAAGCCACAAAGAACCAAACAGAAGACGCACCGCGCCTGCCTTCGCGCGCGTCGTTCCCAGGCAGCAATAGCCGGCACTGGAAGGAAAAGAACGCGTCAGCAACGCGACATTCGCAGTTGAGCGCCAAACAGCTTACGCACTCGAAACCACGGAATTTCTCGCGGTCGGCTTCGAGATTCTCGTAGTCGATCTTGACTTGCTTCTGCAAACCGCGAGTTACCCAAGAGAGCGTTTAAACAAATTGGAAACACACAAAAAGTGAAGGACACAGCCACTTTTTTTTTACTCACAGCTCAATGCGCTACATGCACGAGTGAACGAATGCGTATGCCTGTGCATGTGCGTGCGTCTGTGCCATCCCCCTTTTTTGTCACGTGCGTGCGTGTGTGCGTGCGTCTGTGCGCTCCCGTTTTTCTGTCACGTGCGTGCGTGTGTGTGTGCGTGTGTATGTGGCGTTAGGATGCACGGCACACGCGCACAACTCACCAGTTTGTCCACGTTCGGCCCGTCGTATTGCAATGCGCTGCGCCCCATCGCAGTGACCTCCTCATAGACATCTGCCTCGAGGAGGTCCCGCACGAGCGCCTTTCCAACCTCGCCCGTCGCGCCAAGGACAAACGCGCGCAGCTTCTTCTCGCGGACCGCCGCGCGGTTGGCGTCCGTGTCCAGAGAGGCGTGGTCGAGAGGGCCTGGAGCTGCCATACTGCCGGGTTGCGGGGAGACGGTTGATGCCTTGCTGTTGCAGCAATCGCTTCCCATCTCTAGACTTGCTCAAAGCGCACAACGAGAGAGGGCAACGGGAGAAAGATGCCCGACGCTCTCTCACCTTTCGTTCGCGAATTCAAAGTATGCCAGAGACAGCGAAACGACAACAACGACGAAGGCGATGAGAGTCGTCGCGTTCATCGCAGGACGCACGCGACCAGCAAAAAAGTGAGACGCAAAGTAATGGCTGTTCGGCATGCAGTGTCAGTACGCTAAAAATTCGACAAAGCGGTCGATTGTGTGAAAGGTGGACAGTCTGGACATCACGGAAAAGAAATGCTACGAAGAGAGGACGCGAACAAACGTCAACGGCGCGGTGTTTCCGCTGGCTTTTTTTTAGTTCACAGCAGTTCGACTGCAAGGCGAATGCGCTTTGGCGCCGGCGCTGCTGGCAGTTTGTTGCTGGCGTCCGCGGGACGTTTGACACTGTGCACGCTGCGCAAAGGGGAAGAAATTAAAAACAACACGTGTGTGCGCGCTTGGGTGTGGAACTGTATGGAACCTAACGTGTATGTGAGCATCGTTTCAACGTGCGTGTATGTGAGCGTCATCTCAACGTACGTGTATGTGAGTGTCGCAGAGGTGGAGGGGAGAAAGGGGATTGTAACAAACTCCTCGCATGCAACTCACGTTTCCGTGTGGATGTCGTCGTCCACCGACGACTGCACCGGCGTTATAAACAGCGACCCTGCGGAGGCACACAAGATGCACCATTAGATACGAAACGCCACTCGCAAGTTGAACGCCCCTGTGCTTGAATGTGTGTGTGCGCACGCGCGAGTGTGTGAGTGCGGTGTTGTGTGCTTTGTGTGCGTGCACATGCGCAATCGAGCAGGTCCGGTGGTCAATGCACCGACATGAACCCACCGTGTCCCCGTTCAACGAATGCAGGCAAATCCAGCGACGGCAGCGCACCGCCCGGAAGTGCACCAAGGCCCAGCGACCGCCAACGAACAGCCTCCCTCTCCGACAGCCGAGACCACACGCTTCTGCCGCCGTCTGTCACCGATGCACCCTTCACCACTTGTTCCGTCGCACACGACGCAGCAACCACGTCCCCCTTCTGTCCCTCCGCAGTGGGCACTCGCACGCCCAAAGCACCGCACGTCTTGGCCACAAGCGCGACAATCTCCGCTGGAATAGAACCCCACCGAATAACGGCCACGCGCGCGTCCGCTTCGCTGGGAGTGGCGCCCGTGGCGACTAGTGCCGATGCATACATGGGAAGAAGATACGGCGACGGCAACCGCTCGCAGGCATCGACGACGTGCCACAAGGGAAGCGCGCCGTCAACAGGCTGCTTGCCCCTTGCTGCGTCTTGCGAGCTCGAAAACGCGGGGCGTCCCGCGAGTGCGTCCTCGACGATCCTTGCGCCAAGAGCTGCCACACAACCACGATACGCTGCATCGCGCTCGCCCGCGCCGTCACCTCGAGCGGATCCATTTTCGCCCATGCCGTCGCGCGTCATGCATAGCTCGTCAACAATGGCACAGAAGAGGGCGGGAACAAACTGCGCCCACACGGCGGAAAACGTGCGGAGGCTCGGAGCCCACCGGGACATGACGCGCTGGTCTAGCACAAGCGTGGCATCAAGCCCCAACAACCGCACGTCGGAAACGGGCATCATTACGCCCGGTTCCAAGAGTGTGGGGACAAACGTATCGCGCACGGCACTCGCCGCCACTGTCCTCACGAGCGCAATCGCCGCCGACTGCGCCGCCTCCAGTGCCTCCGCCGCACTGTCGCCCTTTGCGCCATTCTTGAAGATCCCTCTCAACTCGGCGCGGTGAACGAGGAGTCCATCGCGTATTCGAGAGAGCGAAGACTCGATGTGGGCGCGCTGCGGCACCCAATAGCGCTCCCGCAGCCATGCGAGCGCTGCAGCTGACGCGAGACGCAACGCAGCGACAGAAGGAAGACCCGTGTGCGTTGCCTCGTGACGAACGTCCACAACCCAGTCGGCAATTCCCAACCGCTCGCAGATGCCGCTGACAGATTTTGCGTAGATGCCGCTCTGCGCGCCGTCGACAATGCCGTTCACGAAGCGCACGAGGCACATCGCGTACGACATTCGTAGCGACGTGTCATCGAATCCCCCTGCGGAAGCGGCAACATGCGAGACATCCTCCCCTTCGCCGTCATCGACGACTGAGTGCGGATCGGACAGTCGCACGCTCACAAGAGCAGCCGTGCAGTCGATCGCCACCGGCAGCTTCCCGCGCGAGCGCCACGCAGCGACGCGCGCACACGCCCGACGTCGATCATCCGCACTTCGGGAGAACAGCCACGCGCGCACGTCCTCCCACTCACCCCGCGACGCCCAGGGAACGAGGCGCGGCAAGTGCCCTGCCATCTCGTCACCCCCCCCTTTTGTGAATACACTGCCGATTTGCAAACGTTTGTGCCGTTACTCTCCTTACGTGTGTGTGGGTCGGTGTGCTGCACGTGCTAATTTTCCGACGTCATCGGAATCGGAGAGTTCGTTGTGGCTATTTTCGGCAGTTTCCAACACCGGAGCCGAGTGTCCTTCAACACTTTTTTTTTTTTTTTGTTGAGATGCCATTTGTTTATTGTCTTGAAACTGTGTGGTCACACTCCCCGAGGACACCGACACACGTAGATCGCACACAGCCCTTGCTTTCGGTCGACCAATGAGCTCCTGCAATTGCGGCGCGCTCTCCAGACTTGAGCGCAGAGGCGCCCTCGCCCCCGGGCGGGCGAGATGCGCCGGCCAGTCCGTACCTCAGTCCTCTGGTGCCATCGCGATTGCGGTCATCATCGCACTCCACTTTGTCTCGTCCCTGATAACGCCCTGTGCCTGTGAAGCGAGCACGGCGCCAGTTCGAGGGATCGTCGACTATGTGCACGCGGCTGTTGCGCAACCCGCCGTTAGACTTCCCACAACCGCGCTGTCCGTGTGGAGCGCTCAAGATGCACTCGACGGCGTCGATGTGGACCTGTCGTCTCTTCCCGGCGCCACGCTCGTCGTTGATTTGAACGGCGCGCGCATTCGCTGCAATGGCACCGCCGCGACATTGCGCATCGCGGGTGGGCATCTCGTGCTCTCAAACGGCGTCGTGGAGGACTGCGCCGCTGGCATCGCAACGGCTTTTGCGCTTCCCGCGCTCTTTGACGTGCGCTCCGCGGGCATGTTGTCACTTGAAAACGTCGCGTTTCGTAATTTTGCGGACGTGCGCGTGGCGCGTGCATCGGATTCGGCGTCAATGATTGCGCGCAATGTTTCCCTTGAGGCGTCCGACTCCCAAAGCGGCGCGAGCGCTGGCGGTCTCCTCCTTCACATGGGTGGCGATGCCGTGGCGACTCTGTCTTCAATGCGCGCCCTCAATGTGAAGTGCGATGGTTGCAGAGGCACCCTCTTCTCGCTCCAGGATCGAGCGCGGGTGGGCGTTGTCGGCACGCAAGCGACGGACTTTTCGAGTTTCATTGCGCTCATCCGCGACGCGGAGGGCGACGGCGGCGCTTTCGGTCCATCCGAGGACGTGTGGGACAGCACGGGCCTCTTCGTGAAGGACGTGGCGGGCCTTGACGGGGCCGTCGCGTCTGTTACTGACGACGCCGCTTTGGCGGTTTCGTCGTGCTTTGTGTCACAGTCCACGGCGGCGGGAGACGGCGACGCGCTCCACGTGAGCGGGAGGGCATCCGTTGAACTGCTCGGAGTGCTCGTGGAAAGCGCGTCGGCGGTGGGATGGGGCGGCGTCGCGCGCGTGGAGGACGACGCTCGCGTTGCTTTTACGTCGTCGAGGTTCGGTCCCTGCCGAGCACTAATTCGAGTGGCACTTCGAGTGTCACCACGGGCGGAATGCGTGCGTCACGTGGTGGCGCGTTCGCAGTGAGTGGCAACGGGGCGGTGAACGCGACGAACACGCTCGTTGCAGGCGCGGCGCTTTCGCCTTGCGTGGAGGCATCGCTGGCCGTCGTTGTGGAGGCCGCGAGGCTGTCTTTGGATACGGTGTCGATCGCAGGGGTCGGCCCGTGTTGGCCGGCGCCCGGAACTGCCTTCAACGCGAGCATGGTGCGGGTCGCCGACGACGCCGCTCTCCTACTGAACGCGGTGGACGTGAGCGGACTGAAGGACAACGCGAACAAGGACGATCCTTCGCAGCTGGCTTGCAATAGGCTGTCGCAGCAGGAGTGCCGCGTCGTCGACTGTGGCGGCCGCGCTCGTGTTGACATGGCGGACACGCACTTACGTGACATGCTGACGGGCGTCCTGATATCGGCGTCCGATTCTGCGGCCGTTTCGCTGAAGAACTGCGACTTTGACGCCGTCGATGGCAACGTCGTCGAGGTGCTTGGGAGCGCGACGCTTGTGGCCGCCGACGTCGCTGTCCGCGATTTTCGTTTCGAATTCAGCGGGTATCGGGTGGACGGCAGCAGCAATGCGTGCGCGTTCTTCTTCGAGGGTGTCGCACATGGCGACATCGTGAGGCTGACGGCTTCGACGAAGGACGCTCGGCAGTACAAAAACAGCTTCCTGCAGGTGCAGCCGATCGTTCTCTGCGCGTGCGGGCTGTCGACCGTGACCATTGCGGGCTCGCGTTTCGAGCGCCTGTATCGCGTCGGCCTGCTTGTGACTGGAACGGCCGCACTGCACCTCCGCGACTCGCAATTGGCCAATTGGCGACTCGAAGATTCCGACCTTCTCTATTTTCTGTCGTCGCGATCGGCGTCGACGTTCCTCTTTATGGGGGGCTTTCGCCTTTCAATTCTTGCGAGGCACCGCAAGTCGGTGTCGAGGGTTTCCGTCAGGTCGGCGGCTACAAGTTTGCGGGTGTCACCTGCGGATCGCTGAGCGTGCGCAACAGCTCGTTCGAAGAGGCCCTCGGGTTCGTCTCTCTAGACGGCAGCGCGGAGAGTGTCGCTCTCCACTCTCTCACGCTCAAACGGATGCTGTACACGCGGCCTGAGGCGGACAACACCCTATCTCGCACGAATCCTTCCCTCGGCGGCTACACGCCCTCGTTGATCGACATATCGGCGTCCTTTGTGGCGTGCGTTCTCGAAAACTCGTCCGTGGAGAACGTGACGGCGTTCGGAGGGAATTACGACGTGGGCATCTTGAGTTTCGAGTACATGCCTGGGCAGCTATTTTCTATGATCGAGAGCTGGCCCCCCGTGTCCGCCCTCTCGCGAATGTGGGGCAACTCGTACCAAGCATCTCTCATCATGCGCGGCGTGCGCGTTGACGGCATCGACGGCGGCGTTGCTGGCGCCGTTTTCAGCGCGCAGCAGCGACAGCTCCTCCCGGGGCCTTCATTTGTGTTTCAGGACGGCGTCGTTTCGAACGTGCGCCTGCTGACGTCGAATATTCACGAGCTGGCCGGCGTCAACTTTCAGTTCACGCAATTCGGCGTCTTTGACCTCGCGCAGTTCGCCTCGCGGCATCCGGCGGGTGCATTTGTGTACATTGCGAACTACGGCTCTGCGGGCGAGGGCTCCAACTTCTTCTTCAACGTCAACGCAACCGTCCGAAGGACAACATTTCGAAACGTCGGCATCGGCGCTGAGGGCGTCGGGCCGCCGTCCGGACACGGCGGTGTCATCGCCGCGCTGTCAGCGGGTGCGAACGTGGATGTGATAGACGTGGTTGTGGCGAACGCGTGGGCCGGCAACGGGGCGTTCGCAGCGCTTGACAGCGCGGCGTGCACCGTCGATGGCCTCCACTTCGAGGACGGTCGGGCGGACGCGGGCGGCGTCTTTCACGTGCAAGGTACCGCAAGCCTTGTCGCGAGATCGGTCACTGCGCGCGCACTCAGCGTGACGGGACCCGGTGGTCTCCTGTATGCAGGCGGCCAGGCGAATGCGACGCTGCGGGACGTAATCGTCCAGAACTCGCGTGCGGCGATGGGTGGCGTGCTCCATCTCACCGGATCTGCGTCTGTGGACGTGGTCGGGCTGAACGCGACGCGCGTGTCCGCCGCGGCGGAGGGAGGGCTCGCGCGGGTGGAGGTCGATGCGACGCTCTCTGCGGCGCATGTGAACGTGACCGACTGCCGGGCGACCACCGGAGGGGCCTTTGCACTGCTGGGCAAGCGCGACATTTCGTTTGCCAATCTGATCGCGTCCGGCTGCTCTGCCGAAGAGAAGGGCGGGTTCCTCTATGCTGCCGGCAGCCTCGTCCACGTCGAGAATCTCGAGCTCCGAAACGGCTCGGCCACTGTGGGTGGTGCCGTTTACGCCATTGCGAGCGTTGTTGCGCATGGTGTTTCGGCGGTCGGCGTCTCGGCATCGTTTAACGGCGGCTTTCTGTTCGCCGGCGAGAGGGCGGGCATCGAGTTGGCGCGCGTGACCGTGCAGAATGCATCTGCGACGCACGGCGGGGCGCTCTTCGTGACCGATAAAGCGGTACTACACGTCGCCGACTCTGCGTTCGCCGATTGCGATGCAGAGTCCGGGGGCGGCTTCGCGCTGGTGTCGCTTGCCGGGTCGACAACACGACAGTCATGGGCGCGAGCGCCTCGGCGGGCGCCGGCGTGCGCCTGAACGACCGTGGTACCGTGCACATGCAGGCGTGCACATTTTCGGACGCGACTGCGCTTGAAACCGGCTCGCTCGCGCACGTCTCCGAGCACGGGCAGCTCGTGGTGACGGACGGTTCTGCGTCCCGCATGGGAGCTTCGTTCGGGACGGTGTATGCCGCGGGTAACGGAGCGATCGCGACCCTCGTGGGCGGCCACTACGGAACGCTGCGTGCCAGCGATTCTGGCGGCCTGGCGTATGTTGGGGCGCGAGCGACCTTTGTGGCGAAGAACGTCGACGTGAGCGACGCCAGCGCCGACGTTGCGGGGGGCGCCGTGGCAGTGTCCGGCAGGGGCGGGTTTGCGAATCTCACGAACTGCGTCGTGCGCGGCGCGCAGGCGCGAGCGATGGGGGGCTGTCTCTACTCCGATGCCCAGGGCGCCATCGCGATGGACGGAGGGTCTCTACGTGCGTGCGTGGCAGGGAACAACAACACGGCGGAAGCCGCGGTCGGTGGCGTTGCCTTTGTCGCCTCCGACGCATCGCTGAGTTTCGTGAATCCCGTCAGTGTCGTCGCCCCCATGGCCGTCCTTGGGCCGGGCATCTTTTCCGAAGTGGCCGTTGACGACGCGACGCGGTCAAACTTTGCGCTCGAGGGGTCCCTCCGGTTCCCGGCCGATCTCAAATCCACGCTGCCGGGGTGGCAGGGCGGTGAGGGATTCACGGGGCTCCCCGAGAGTCTCCTCGTTCGCTCCGGAAATGCATCGATCGGTGGTGGCGCCGGCCGTCCGCTTGTGTCAACGAGCGGCACCACGCTCTCGCCCCTCTCCGTGCGCGTCATTGACGTGTACGGCAACGTCGTCTCGCTTGCTTCTCGCCGACAGCTGTCCCTGCAGCTGTTCGTTGCCGAGGGCGCCGCCACGCTCGCCGGCGACCTCGAGCACAGCTTTGGGACGGAGCCGGAGATTATCTTTTGCCTTCACGCCCAAGTGCCGGGCTCTTACCTGCTCGGCCTGCGGTCCGTGAACCCGTTCGTGTACGGGGCGTTCGACGACGGGGCGGGTCAGGGCCGCCTGAAGGAGACCATGGGCGCGCTTCGGATACCCGTCGACATCACCGACTGTCCCGCGGGACAGGTGATGGGCCAGAGCTCGGAGGGGCTGCCGGCGTGCGTGCCGATGTCCGTGGTGCCGTCCTCGAGCGACAAGACGGTCACAATCGTGGCGGCGTCGACGGTCGTCGGAGGCGTCTTGGCCATCTGCGCCGTCGTCGCGCTGCTGCTGTGGCGTCGGTCGGTCGTGCGGCTGAAGGAGAGCCTGGCGACGCACAGGGAATTCGTGGACAAGTTTCTCGCCAAGAACGAGACGCTCTGGGCGATCGAGGTTGCGCGCGATTCCGTCGAACTGTTCGAAACGCTGGGCGAGGGCGAGTTTGGCGTCGTGTGCCGCGCCCGCGTGATCCTAGAGGGACACCCGCGCGTGTGCGCCGCCAAGATGATGAAGCCCGGCGCCTCTTTCGACGCGCGTAAGGATTTCGTGTCGGAAGCTCAAGTTATGCGCGGCCTTCAGCATCCGCACGTCGTGCTTCTCGTTGGCGTCGCCCTGCAGGACGAGCCCATGCTCATTATTCTGGAGTACGTGCCGTACGGGAGCCTCCTGTCGTTTGTCAAGGCGATTCCGCCGCACCAGCGAGTGGCGGGGTCGTCGACGGTGCGGATGCTTGAGACGTTCAGCCGGCACATTGCGCTGGGAATGGCGTACCTGGCCACCGCGGGCGTCGTGCACAGGTGGGCACTTCGTGGTGGCCGTGCTCTCTACTATTTCGTTGATCTCTATCTGTTACTTGCTCCCTCGGTTGTCTTTTTTCCTTTCTTTTCCTCACGCCCGGTTTGTGTGTTGAAGGCACACGAGAACGACTCCACACGTTGTCGCATTTGTTTTGCCCTCCCATCTCGCTAATGCGTACGGCGGGCACAAAGCTGCCTATGGTGACCAGCGACGGTATTACGCAACTTCATTTCTTATACCGTGTCCCTGTACCCTTGCAGGGACCTTGCCGCGCGCAACTGCATGGTCGGGCAAGACGCCTTTGGAGAGTACCTTGTGAAGATCGCCGACTTTGGCCTCGCTGGCCGCGTCATGGACAAGGACTACTTTCGAAAGGGGCGCTCAGGGGAACGCCTGCCGGTCAAGTGGATATCCCCCGAGGCGATTGTCGCCCGTAAGTTCACGGAGGCGTCCGGTGAGTTGCGCGTCCACTCGGGCGAGAAAGATGCGACACTAGGCAGATAAGACAGCTGTGGAGCTGAGGGAGAGGGGAGAGGGGAGAGGGAGAGAGGGGGAGAGAGAGAGAGAGAGAGAGAGAGAGAGAGAGAGAGAGAGAGAGAGAGAGAGAGAGAGAGAGAGAGAGAGAGAGAGAGAGAGAGAGAGAGAGAGAGAGAGAGAG
>CALSCQ010001557.1:0-30515 GCA_943704525.1 Pigoraptor vietnamica | reverse complement strand
ACAAGTGGCCGGCACGCACACACACACACACATCAGCGGGTGCGCGCATCGGTACACAAACAAATTAAACACAGATGCACACACACAGGCGTGCGCGTGACCTCAGTGACAAAAGGGTTAGAGACGCCACTTCAATTTCGTTAGCGAGCTCGTCGCGGCCGCGCTCTCGCGCCTCACTCACAGTCCCCGCACGAAACGTACGTTGCCTTGCACGCAGCGTTTCACGGCGCTCTTCGTCGTCTCGCAGACGGCACGTATCGCACAATTGCCACGTGCGACAGAAGCGTCGCATCAACGAGCACTTCCAACACAGGGTGGGGGCCATGACACTGACAAAGCACACTTTCACCGCCGCCTTGCGCCGGTAGCCGCCACGTTGCCCATGCGGCTGCCGCGTCGCCGACTTCAGTCCGAACGGTGATGTCGGACGTCACCGCGGTCAGTGGTATTATTAGAAAGCATGTCACCTAAATATTTTTCTATTTTTCAGTATGGATTCTGGCTCACATGCGAATTATGTGTACTGCCCACTTTTTGCGGACCAGCCAGCGTTACATCGACCGTACGTTAACATTCCGGGTCTCCGTTGATCATAGGGTGGGGGTTGACCAGCGTTACATCGACCGTACGTTAACATTTGGGTCTCCGTTGATCATAGGGTGGGGGTTGACCAGCGTTACATCGACCGTACGTTAACATTTTGGGTCTCCGTTGATCATAGGGTGGGGGTTTTTTACTATGGACGCAAAACAATTTAGGGCTGTTGGACCCCCCCTCCCAACCCTCCCCACTCACGTGAGTCGGATAGTGAGCAATCGGGGAATCAGTCAATGTCAGTTAGGGCATTGCACGGTCCATGGCCTGTCACTGAGTAGCTGGCCTGCATCACTTCAGTTGGGCTCAGTCACACTAAAGTGGCTTGCTGCTCTCTTTCTCTCGTGGCCCTATGGGCTGAGTAGAGTGCCCTTTACTGTAATTGGCGTCGGTCAGGCCGAACCTGAACAGCCTGGACAGAAGAAATGTCCCAATGCCTGCACGCAATCCATGTAAACAGTCTGCGGATTAGCAGACAGATCACTTTCCGGCATGGCCGGCAACAGCCAACTGCACCGTGCAATCACCACAGCCGGCTGATCACCAGCAGATGGCCGATCGGTCAGGATGGGCGGCAGTTACAGAAATACGTGCTGTCTTGGACAGCTGAGGCCGGCACAGTTGGTCATTCACACTGGCACCTGTCCACAGCACAATGAGGTATCAGTATATCCTCACCTCGAGTTCCTCTTGGGTCAGCCCACCCTTCCCTACGCATTCTGCGTGGAACCATTTGTCGCAACAATCGCAAGCAATTAGTGGCTTGTCGGGATTCTCCGGTCGCTTACATATGCACATCTTCTCCAGGTGTTCCTGTTGGGTAAATCAGTGTCCGGTCAGACGAACTTGTCATGAACTGAAATAAAGCATATCACTGACTGAATCACGACAGCCCGGACGTGAAAACGCAACCGAGGCAACAGATTCAACTGGATGCCACTGGCATCTGGGTCCACGGCATGACATCAGTTGAATGGTGCAGGAAACTAAGCCGTTCAGTCGTAACAGTTCAGTCCCGGCCGAGCCCGATGTACCGGGCGGGGGCAGCGCCGGCAGACATGGCCATTGTTTCACGAAAATTAATAGTGGCATCAGAATTTCAAACTCACCTCATGCACAACCTTCGTTTGTTGATTGTACTCTGATCGCCAGAACATGGTCGGCATGTCTCCATCATTGTGCTGAGCCTCGTATTGCTGCATAGTCAAGAGACGAAATCTGTCCTCAATGGACTCTGGTTCGATCTCCTCCCGGTGGGGTGGCCGACACATGAAGAGCTCGTTCTTGCCGTGGTGCCACAATCGGCCTTCCTCTGTATCCTACGGGCAAGGACGAACATGGCTTCAGTGACACAAATCTCACCGGCATCACGGCCGTGCATGCCGGGATGCAAGAGTCCGCCATCCAGCGAGAGAGGCATTAGTAACACCGACAGTGACCAAACTAAAAACAGTAGACACGCAAACTGAAGGTACTGAACGTAATGGCATGTCCACAGTAAGCAGCCGAGGCAGTTCAGTCGTAATTACAGCACAGTGGGCTGTGGCCCGGCAATGGTTCAAAGCGAGGAGCCACAGTGCAGTCTCAGTGTCACCAAGTCATAACTTTCTGTCTCGACTGAATACTCTGAACAACATCACCGGCCTCCCGGCCGAAATCAGAAATACAGAAGATATTGATCTGACTGCCATCACCGTGGAAGGCAATGTGAAAATGGCATATTAATACTTTGGCTGAGTCTGCCGCAAGCGCCAGACCTGACAATTACCTCTGGAGCATAAAGCCACGTGACCGCGAGTTTGACTTCGCCCTCTTTGTTTGTGAAGATGTTGTCGATTCGGGCGACTTGCTCGGTGGCCTTCTGCGCGCATCTCACAAAGACTGCCGCACGGTGGGAGGAACTTCAGTCCGTGGCATTCCGAGTGGCATTCACGGCATACAACGGCTGACATTGGGTTCAACACAGGGACTGAGTGTCGTACAGCACCGTGAGTGATTGGACTTGGACAGACGACATGGACTGTCAAATGCACGCTGCGACTGCCGGAGCATTCCAAGCTGCTGTGAGCCGACCACTGCCGTGACGGAGTTTGGGCTTCAGAACTCACCGAAATCCCCCGCTGTGTAAAAGTTGTTGTCCACCCTGACCTGTCGCCACTCCCTGTTCGGCGTGTAGAGCGGCTGCGCTGACATTCTTCGTTTGGACGCGCGATGAGCGGGAAAAAAAACGAATGCCGCCCTGCGCAATTTTCACGAACAGTGGTGTCACACGACACTTCAAATTTTTCGTGGACAACACGGAACTCACGTGAGCCGTTCATCAAATTTCGGTCACTGACGGACGATGGGGAGAGAAAAAAATGTCAATTCATCTTCAACGTCGGAGGGCGCTTCGTCTGGAGAATGGCCACGCCACTGCCAACAGATGGTCCTTACGGTTTTTTTAATAGCACTCTGGCCGAGTTTCGGCTTCTGCTTGAGGCGAATCGGCGACTCGAAGCCAAAGTGGACGACAATAACAAGCGAATAGAAGCGTTGGAGAGAGAGCGCCGAGACTCCGGAAGGCGCATTCACGACCGGGCTCCCGTGCCGGCTATAATTGTAAGCCGTGCTGTTGTGCGGCGTGTGAAGGTCTGCGGACGTGGTGGCCGACGTCGTACTGTGCATTACGCCGTTGTTGCTGCGGGAGGGATTCGACACACTGGCGGGGGCGTTGGGGGCGCCGGAAGGGCCTATTTGGAACGACAGCTGCGCATGCGAACAATTTCTGAAGCGGATAATGGCGCAGGTTTGTAAGCCGACTGGGCGTGCTGCCAGCATTCAGCCCGGCGTTGTACAATAATCTGTCAAAGATTTTTATTGACAGTCACTGGCAACTTCTAACCAACCGTGGATTTGTTTCCCGTTCTTTTTCAGGACGGATGCAGCCCCCAAACAGCCACCCCGAGCCAACGGCTGTCACGATGTCGGCCAGAAGGCCGCCGGCTCAGAGCGATCCTGCTGAAAATCAAGTCAAGCGACCCGGCGGCAGCAGCGCATCGGCGACGGGCGCGGCGATGCAACTGACAGCGGACGCTCACGTCGAGACGCCGGTCACACAGTCATTGCCGCACATTTGCGGTGTACTGGCGCAGCAATCGCAGTCTAACACGAGTCCGTCGCCGGCCGGCACCGGGCCAGTTTCGGGCGAGTTTTCCGCGCCATCGCCTGGTGAGGAGTCGTGGTCGAGATCGCCGGTCGCTGCGAACGACGGTGCGGGGCGTCGCAAGCCAAGACTGCGCCAGCGGAAACCCGAGAATCCTCAGCGTCGGCTGCTGACGGAGACACGTGCACGCGTGGAACCGATTGATGACATAGGGCCATGGCCGCGGGCCATTCGCCACTGAAGGCCTCATACAGCCGATTGGCGCTGCTTTTGGACAGTCTCTTTGCAATACTCTCGATAGTGTACCGTGCTTACCTTTTATAAGCCGACCGCCTCACGCGTCGGGAGGTCGATCCTCATTCGCAGTCGCCAATGGTCGGGCCGGCGGCGCCGGATCTCACGCCGCCGCCGGCCGGCCGTCAGCCCCCACCGACACTCACTGATATGAATTCAGATTCGGAGTGATTGCATAAAATATAATCAACGGCGGGCACGGGATTCAACTAAAATTTTAGGATCCGTCGACTGTAACGGAACCAGGCCCGCGCCGTAAATGCTGGGCCGGCGACCGTCAGTCGACGTTAGCCGAGAATGCCATTCTGACGGCCGAATGACCGGCCGACCTAAAGTTTAACAGACTGTACTTCGTCATTACGCAAAAGGTGGTGGTTAACTCAATCAGTATCCGGGCGAGTACGCCGCCGAGCGGCCGCCAGCAGCGGATTCGACGCGAAAGAGAAAGTTTTGGTAACCCCTGTTTTAGAGTAGTCCGAATCGCAGGTCGATTCAGTTGGAACAGGAAGTCAGTTGCCAGTGGTCGGCTCAGTTCGAATCCGGCTGATCAGCAGCCCGGCCACGGATGGATCGCGGTGGACTGTGGCTTCGGGCACGCACTCACTCGGTGTCGCGGCTGACGGGTCAGTCACGGTCACGGCGGGTTCGATACAAACGCCGGTTCCGTTCAGTGGCACCGGCCGCTGAGCTGTTGCTCCGACGCCTGACCCTGCCCCGACCGACGGATCCGATCAGCCTCTCACCGACTCCAATGTGTCTTGGCCGATCGAGTGATCTACTGTACTCGGCTGGCGGCACGATCTCCGCCGAACTTGCCGGTTCCGACTCGCAGGCCGGCACTGCACCGCGCCACAGTTCTCCGAAATGGACTAGCCCACTCAGCTGGTATGTGCTGTCAAACGCCGACTCTTGCCGTCCCGTGAAAAAGCAACGACCAGCGATAATAATTCGCTGGTTGCTAGAGGCCTACCATGCGCGCCGCACTGCGTCCAGCACTCGTCTGCTTCCATTGAGAACGGGCAAGAGCGAAGTTAAATTCAAAAAACTGAGCAACGACTTCGAATGGCCCGCTGTGCAATGCCTAAATCACGACCGTGAGTCCGCCACAGCGCCCATCTCGAGCGCGTCGTTCAGCACAAGCCCCGTGGCCGACTGCGTTAGCGAGTCCCGCAGCTGATTGCGCACCATGACGAGACCGACCTCCGACGACACTTCCCGGTCAATGTCGCCGTGTTGGTGACGGCGCGCGCACGGCAGACAGTTGTGCAGAACCGACTGGAACTTCGACGACGCGCTTGTGTGCGAGTCCGCCACGAATGGGGACCCTACGTTGCTCTGTGCGTCGTCAACGGGCTTAACGGTGCCGTGATCCCGTTCGCGACTCTTTGAGAGATAACGGCCGACGAGGCGGAAGAGTTTGCCGAAGCGGGACATGTTGGACCCCACCGAAAACGCCGACCAGCCGAACGAGAGCATGAAGGCGCCGTTCACCGCAATGCACCGCTCGCTGTCCTTCTTGGTGAGGTACACATTGAGCCCTGCCGAGTGCGGGTCCGCGTCCAGAGGTCAGTCGCACGGTGCAACGGCGCGAGGAGAACGCGATTGCCAACCATTCTGAAGGAAGAAATGATATTATGCAAACGAGTGCCGTATATCTACGACAGGGTACTCAAAAGCCATGATGCACGACCAGGGCCACAACCCACGCCACGCAGGACAAGAAACCCATGCACACGCACTCACCCATCATCGGGATGTTCTTGAACAGCACGATGAGCAAGATGGACACGGTGACAAACAGCTTGCGGCGCAGCAGGCGCATTTCGTCGGCGAGTTCCGGGTGCTTCGACACGCGCAGGGTGTAGCGAATGCGCCACGCGCTCGCGAACACGGACACCCCCACAAGCGTCGTGCCGATAACGAGGAAGGCCGTGTACACGGGCATGATCCCATACTGCACGCGCGCGCGCGAGAGAGAGAGAGAGAGAGAGAGGAGAGAGAGACAGAGAGACAGAGAGACAGAGAGACAGAGAGACAGAGAGACACAGAGAGAGAGAGAGAGAGACAGAGAGACAGAGAGACAGAGAGACAGAGAGACAGAGAGAGAGAGAGAGAGAGAGAGAGAGAGAGAGAGAGAGAGAGAGAGAGAGAGAGAGAGAGAGAGAGAGAGAGAGAGAGAGAATGCATTTACAACATTAGCAAGTTCTGCGAGACAACGAGGCGCAGGGAGGGAGACGATCTATTGGCACATGTCAGGAGAAGAGGGGAGGGTATAAAATTATCATCAAGTGGCGATCGCGCACGCAATCCGCACCTGATCCTCCGCGGGGCGCGCGGCGACCTGCATGAAGGCGTAGAGGTCCGTGACCACTCCGACGGCGTCGTTGAATTTCGACCCGATCTGCTTGATCATGAGCGCGAGGGCCGTCCTGTTTTTCTTCGATCGCCAGTCCTCGTAGCCCTTGCGCATGTACGACATCAACAGCCCGCGGTACTTCACAATCGACAGGATGAGGACGAGTAGCACCACCGCGAGCCCAACGGCGACGACCGTGTACATCACGGGAATGTCGCACGACTTTCCCAGCCATCCAGAGTCACAGTGGCACACAAATGTCGCGTTCGCCACGTCCGCGACCGCACCCACGACAGCAGGACCAAAGGCCACGCAGCGCCCGTGTCGGCACGGCGGAATGCACGAAAGCTGCACGCACTCGAACCCGTTCGAACGTTGCAAAAGCGCCTTCCCTCCCGTACAGTCCGAGAAGGTGAGGCTCACGTTCGCGGAAAAGAGGCCCGCGTCGGCGGGATCCGAGGCGTTGTAGAGAACATTTCCTGGCTCGAACCTCAGTACGCTGAGTGCGCCCCTCTGCCAGCGCTTGCCAGCGTACGCCACGACGTCTCGGAATGCGAGGCTCCGGTGTCCGGACGAGGACTCGGTGCCGCCGACGAGACGGACGACGTCTCCGTCCGATGTCATCAGGAGAGATAGGCTGCGCGACGGCGGAACAAATGCCACGTTGCCGTACGCGTCCTTAGGAATCACCTGCCGAGGTTGCGCTGTAAGGAGCCTGCTATGGTCGATGTACGCAGGCACAGCGCGGAAATCCCACACAGTTACCCATCCAACAACGATGATCTAGCACACGACCAAAAAATCATTGGCATGCCTTAAGGACATACCGTCACGACGGGGAGAGTGCCGCCGGGCTCCACAGAGACAGCGGTGGGGGTAACGGCGAGCGATTTCGCAGGAGTCGTGATGTTGAGGCTGCCGGTGTACAGCGACGAAGTGCCCGACACGTCCACGAAGGCGTCGCCCCGGACAATGGACGCGGGAAGGGGCAACATGGTGTACACGACGCCACCGACGGCGGCGGTGCTGTTGCGGACCGACACGCCCCGCATTTCCCAGAGCGACGTGTCCGCGCGCGGTCCGCCGTAGAGGAAGCCTCCGGACGCAAACTGGACCGGGCGTGCGACGCTCGTGCACTGCCAAAAGCGCGAATTCGAGACCACCAGCTCCGCCGGCTCGTACACTGCAATGCAGCCCCCGTCGCCGGCTCCCAACACACTTGTGACAGTGACGTTTTTGATGCGCAGGGAGGGGGGTGCGTGCGCCGGCGGCATGTTCTCCGCGTACGGGCGTGCGCCCCGCCAAATCGATGCAAATCCGCCGCAGAAATTGTTGCTGCTGCAGCCCGCGCGCACGTTGGAAATCGCGACGCTTTCAAGCCTCGCGCGCCCTGTGCCCTCAATGGACAGAAAGCCGCCGTGGTCGCCCGCCATGATGTTGCGGAACGTCGAATTCGTCACGGAAAGCGTCCCATTGTCCGCACACCAAAACACTCCGCCGTAGGACCGCACGGAAACGTCATCCACGTCGACGCGGTCAAGCAAAAGGGTGCCCTGATCTGCCACAGTCGCAAAACCCCCTCGTCGCGATTGGGCCATTCGCACGACAACGTCTCTTAGCACCGCCACAGAATTCTTGCCCACCCACACGGCAGTGTCGCCAGTGGTCGAGGTGAGGCGCAGGAGCATCGCACTCTCAACTGTTACTCTCGAATAGCCCCTGGACCAGATGAAGGAGGCATCGATCGACGTTACGTCCTCGGCCACAATGTCACTAAAGTGCACAACACTGCTCTCCGACGCATAAAGGATGCCTGCGCTGCCATCCGTCGACACGCGGCTGAACCGCACCTTGCGACAAGTGAGTTTTCCGTCGTACAAGACACTCAGAACGTAATTCGACTTCGACACGCTGACGTCGCTGATGTCCACGCTCGTGAGGTTTGCTTCCCCACCAGCCAAGACAGCTACAACGCCGTGGTCGACTTCAGCGTCCGCGATCAGCGATTCGACCAGAAGAAACTTCGAATCGGCGCCCTCGACAAAGACGGCAGACCCAGAGACAGACGTCATGAGGGCTCCGTAAAGCCACGCGTACCCACCGCTAGCAACATTCGCAACAGCGCCATAGGGGCCAGAAGCTCGCTCAATAATCATCCCGACACCGATAAACGAGCACTCGCAATAAAGTACACCGGCAGAAGAAGAGGCCGACACGTCACGGACGGTCACGTTCTTCATGAAGGACATGGCGCCCGTAATGTAAGCGAAGGCGCCGTTGAGCGCCGTGCAATCGCCAAAGCTGCTGTTGTACACTAACAGCACAATCGGCACCTCAGCGTTAAACATCGCCACGGCGCCGCCCACTTCTGTCGCAGTGGCGAAGCTGACGTGCGTGTCAGTCGCATTCGCCTCGGCGAAGCCCTGCATGCACAAAAAGCCGCCGATATGCGAGCGCGTGTCGGTGGCCACGACGCCCTCCAGCGTCAAGCGGGACCTGTCCAGCGCGGCGAACGAGCCCCCGAAGGTGCTTGCGACGGCGGCGCCGATGAAGCTGCCTGTCACGCGGCACTGGGAGGCGTCTAAGAGTAAAGCGACCCCTCCGTTGCCGTCGCCCAAAGCGACAGTGGCGGTCGCGTTCGTGATCGTGCACGCAGCAACGCTCACACTCGCAAATCCCTCGGCGCACAGAAAGCCGCCGCCTTCGCTCGTTGCGCCATCGGCGGATGTCGCAACCACCGTGAGGGACACCCTGTCGCCAACGTGGAAGCAACCGCCGCAAGCCTTGAGAAACGACGTGTCCGAAGATTTCGTGGTTGCGCAGTCGTAAAGGCGACTGTCGTTCACCCTTACAGTGGCGCCGTTGCGCGCGCTGACGAAACCGCCACCAGCATCGGTTGCAGAGAGCGTCCGCGCGTCGCACCCAACAATGTCCAGCACGCCGTCATCCAGCACAGCCGCGAAACCCCCACCCATGCCGCCATTGGTCCTCGAATCCTCGACGATGGAAGACGCGAAAAGTGCAAGCGAAGCATCGGCCACAACAAGCGACCCGCCCTCGAACAGTGCGCGCGACTGCGCAAAGAAAGACTCCTCCGCCACGAGCACAGACGTCCCGTTGGAAAGGGCCGCCACACCGCCGCGCGCAGACGAGCACGCCACAAAGTGCGAGGCGCGCACAACAACGGTCGCGTTCGAAACCGCGAGACAACCGCCGGACGACGCGGGCGGAATGCGCGACACGGGCTCGCTTGCCCAGCGACCGCGCGCCACGCCGATGCCGTCCATGGCGAGCATGGCAGTACTGCCAGTCTCGAGCGTGCAGTTCTCCACGCGAAGATCGAGCACGACAGCAACGGAATTGCCGACAAACGACAACAGCGGTGCGCGGTCCGGCAGCGCTGCGCCACCGGCACCGGAAGCGCCGTACGTGCACGCCACGGTTCCCTGTCCGGACAGAACGACGCCGACGCCGCTGGGCAGGCGAACGGGACCAGTCAGCGTAAGAAGGGAAGATGCCGGGATGTCGACGACAAGCATGCCACCAGCGCCCCATGTGGCCACTGCGCTCGAAAACGCAGCGTCCAGAGAGGACGAATTCGAGGTGCCGCCAAGGGAAATCACTTTCGCCTTGCCCACTCGCGCGACAAGGGCATCCCATCGGCTGATGCATGGAGACAGCGAAGGCATCAGCAAACGAGAGCAATTCTGAGACTATGACGACACGACCTCGGCATCACACACACGGTGACAACACATCTACCCACTAAACACACAAGCACAATGATACTCACACTGTCACACCGAAATACACACCACACACACACACACACACACACACACACACACACACACACACACACACACACACACACATATATATATATATATATATACGCACATACACACGCACGCACACGCACGCACGCACGCACACAAAACAAAATATCACGCAAAACACGAAATCCCCAACAACCACACTCACGCTGTGTCGCAAGAAGCCGCCGCGCCCGCCTGGGATTTTCGTGCAGTCCGCGCCCATTCGCACGCCGTGTGCACTGTTTGTCCGAGGCGAGCGATGCGTTTCGTCAATTCATCCGCGGCGTCCCTCGCACTCTCCAAAAACCTTCGAGGCTCCTCCACGCGCAGCCTCGAGTGCGTCTCGACCGCCGCCGAATTCTCTGCAAGGGCGATTTTCTGCCCGCTGGTTCCATCTCTCCGTGTCGCGCGCACGCTGGCTATGCACGCCAATGCGACGCACGCGACGAGCACAATAAGGACGCGCAGGTGTCGTACGTGGGCCATGCCTGTTGAGAAGCCGCACGTGCGTGGCGTGTGTACGGACGCCGGTTCGCGTGTTTTCCAACAGTTGACTGGACTTCCACCGACGAAATTCGGCAACCGCCCCGGATGTTTTGCGCCTTGTGGCTCATTTCGAGCAGTCCGACGCATTAGGAGCAAAGCTCCTGGACGCACACATGCACACCTACACGACGCACGTGCCCACACACGTACAAAAATCGCACACACGCACACGCACACACACACACACGCACACACACACACACACGTGCGCCTCAACAGACACACACTGCCGAAAAACCTATTCGCGCAATGTGGCCCACATTTCTTCAGCTACTTTGAAGTCGCCGATCGCTGTTGAGGATGGGTTCCCGCTCAAAGTGGAGAGCTTCGGATCTTCTTGTCCTTATGGTCCTTGCAATTCCCTGCGCCGCATCACACACACCCACCGCCTCCGCCATCTTCGAGCTGTGGCGCAACGAGACGCGCGGCAACCCTTTCAAGGTGGGACTCGAATCGCATGGCGCCTGCGCGCACTGGGACATAAGCAAATGTCGCTGATCGCTGCGTGATCGGCTTGCCTGTTGCTTAATTGTAGCTGTCATCTTTGCCTCAAACACTGAAAAAACTTTGCGGTCGTTGTGGGTTCTCCGATTACAGGGCTTTCTCACGTCGCCGTCGTGGGGTGACACGTCCGCGTTCGATTCGTCGCTCGAATTCCACTACGTCCCGCTCAAGGACCTCATGCAGTCGCTGTCGTCGTTCACGTTCGCAGCCGGCATGGAACCGCTTCTCAACGGCACGCGATCGCGCGGAAAGCACGCCATCGTGCGCGTGTGGCTGGACTACCCCGGGTCGCCGACGGGCGTCCCAGCCGCCCTCGCCTCGCAGATATCGTTCAACGCATACACGGACTATGGCGGCGGAAACTCGCCGGACTACGGAAGTGCTGTTCTCTACACGTGGCTGGAAGCCTTCGTTGCCGAATTTGGGAGGCGCTACGACGGCGACGCCCGCATTGCAGTCATACAAATCGGGCTCCTGGGCTTTTGGGGGGAGTGGCACACGTACAGGGACTCGTGCAGCTGCGACACGTGGTTTCCCGGTGGGTCGTCGCGGTCTCTCTCTATTTGCGTGTGCAAGGAGTCGATGGGCGTTCTCTCTGATTTGAGCCGAATCCGCGTGTGGGCGAGAGCATGCCGCACAACGCCCTTCATCCTGTGTGACAAGGGCTGTTGCTAGCGCACGCTCGCATTTTCGCGGCGGAAGTTCCGTTTGTTGTCGATTGCCCTTTGCTGTTAATTTGCGCGCCCTCTAATCCCGTCTCGCTTCTCTTCTTGGCATGGTACTCACAAGCTCACGTAACTCCCGCACTGCCAACAGGGGAAACGAACCAGCGCCGCGTTCTCTCGGCCTTCGACGCCGCCTTCAACCGCACAAAGCTCGTCGTCCGCATTCCCAACGATGTCACCGTGACCTACGACGTCGGCTTCCACGACGACTCCTTCGCGCAGTCCACCGTCGGCCCTGTCGATTGGTTCTTCGCGTCACAAATCGCGGCCACGCCGGGCGCCGCGCAGCGCTACCGCACGCAGTTTGTCGGCGGCGAGCTGCGCCCTGAGCTCCAGGCCACAATATTTTCGCCGTCCTACGTCGTGGGCACTTATTCGCAGGACTTCGCCGTGTGCGTGCGCGCGACGAAGGCGTCCTGGCTGCTCAACGCGCACGCATTCTCTCCGCGGTACACTGGCGCTGACCTCGCGAGGGCTGTGGATGCCTCACTGTCTCTGGGCTACGAATTCCACGTGGCGAGTGCGAGGTTCGACGCGGCATCGGGTGCGCTTGATAGCGTGGCCGTGAATGTGTCGATTGAGAACACAGGCGTTGCCCCGTTCTACTACCCCCTCTCGGTCGCTCTCAGGTACTGCGGCAACGCCAGGTCGGTGCTGCTCGGCGCCTCGGTTGGGTCCCCCGCGTACGATGTGCGCTTGCTGATGCCCAATGTGACGGTCGCCGTTGTGGCCGTCGTCAACATGTCCGCTTGCGACGACGCGACCGTGCGCGTGGTTCTTGTGACAGGGACACCGTTCGACGGCGTCGTCGTGCGTTTTGCGAACCAATACGCCTCTGCGCGCGGAGGTGCCCTCGAGTGGACGCCCGTTGCCACGTGCAAGAAGAGCGGGTCCCTCTTTGTGTCCGGATACTGCGCGTCGTCGTCGCTCGCACCCTCCGCGTCTGGACAGCCTTCTGCAACGCCGTCCGCTAGTGCGGGCGCAGGGACCAACGTCGTTGGTGGCTGGAATGCCGCCCCGTCGACGTCGCCACACGCGAGGCACGTGATCGCCCTTGTCGCACTCGCGTGTGCTCTGTTGTCGGCCGCCGTGCGTTGAGACGAGACGAGACGAGACGTGTCGGTTCTTGGAAAACCAGCCGCGCCTGCGCCTCTTCGCCGCGAACGCGCGCGCCCTTTCCGGAAGGACCACTACAACTTACGTGGCATCGCGAGGAAACGACGTCTCCGTTTTGAGGTGACGCCATTCGACAGCGAACGCGGATGTCCAGAAAGGGATTGATAGCGAGTGCGCGCATTTATAAAGACTCTCTATTGCGACCGAGTGCCCGTTCACGCGCCGAGTGGTGCAAAAGCCCACACCTGCACCCTCGGCCCACGCGCGAGTACAATACAGACGTGCGGTTCCAGCGCACGTCGATGTCAAAAATGCGCGCGCGCGCAACACAAGAAGGCCTCGCGACGAATAAAACGCGCTGTTAAAACACCGTTTCCCACAAAGAACACGGCAGACTATTCACCGGCCGCGGTTTGCGCCTATCGGCGCGCCCGTCCTGTCAGTAGCCGCGTAACAATCCGACGCAAAGTGGCTGTCGCGACCGCACCGACGGCACATGTCGAACATCTCGCGAATGTTTGCCTCAATCTCCGCTCGATCTGAAGCGGACAGGACGACTTGCGTGTACTTCCACCCTCGCACGTTGTCGACGCCGCGCTCGCGCATCTGCCGCAGCGTCTCGTCCCGCTCGGGGCCGTCCCCATCCCCGGCGGCGTTGCCCAGTCGCTGCAGCAAGCGGCCAGTGGGCGGGTATTTGCGCGTGAACGACGCGCCTGTGCCGGCCATGTGACTTGCCATGCGCGCATCGACGTTGGTCGCCTTCCCCACGTACACGCGTCCGCCTTCCAGCTCCAACACGTACACGCTTTCCACGACGGGCGCGGGTGCCGGAGCCTCTCCGCCCCCTCGAAATCGCTTCGAGGGCGGCTCTGCACCATGATGTCTCTGTTGCGGTTGCGGCCGTTGCTGCTGTGCGCGGTTACTGCGAGATGCAGCGTGCTCGAGTGGCTTGTTCGTGACGTCCGTCCGAGCGTTGCAGTCCGTCGCCCAGTGTCCGGCCCGCCCACATCGAAAACAGGCGCCGTCGTCATTTCCCTCCGAATCGTCTCCCGATTCATCGTCGCTACCACTGTCCTGAGGGTCTCCCATGCGCCGACCGTACACGTGCGTGCGCGCGTAGCACTGGCTCGCCCAATGGCCCCTGCGACCACACCGGTAGCAGCATCCGTCATCGTTGCCGCCTTCGTCGCTGTCGGACGATTCGGAACTGTCGTCGCGGCTGCGGCGTCGGTAAGCCATGGATGGACCGAAAGGGACTCCCGTGGCCCTCGCGTCGTGAGGCAACTACGCTGTTAGAAAGCCTCCACTGTGTGCAAAGAATCGGCCGTCAAGTCCAGGGTAACATGAGCGTCGACTGTTACCATTCCTGTTACTCGCAACCAACCGACACGTGCCGCGGCAGTGAACATAACTTTGAGACGATGCCGATGTGCAGGACCAAACCCAACAATTTCACAAGCTTGCCACGCCCGCTTCGGTACATGCTGCGCTTGTGCGCGTCGAAAGGAGTGCGCCTGTTTTCTGCGTCGTCAGCTGCGCGCGCGGCAGTCAGAATGGGCGACAGCGATGGCCAATTTGCGCAACCGCAATCGTCGAACGGCGCTGAGAGCGCTTGGGACGTCGCGGAGGGTTTGGGATCGCTGGACATTGCGGACGAGAACGTGGCACCGGCAGAGCAGACGCAAAGTCCCTCGAGCGAGTCGCGTCGAATGGGCAAGCGAGAGAGGCGTGCGCTGATGAAGAGTGGGCTGCTTGGTGGCAACGGACGTCCTGCGCCGAGTGCGGAGGAAGTGCGAAGGCGGAGGGATGTCTTTGGGATCGACGCGGAGGAGTACGCGCGCAGTGTGCCGCGCACGGACATTGCGGCTTTGCTGAAAAGCGGTCGGATGATTAAGATGTGCGCGCCGATGGTGCGTTATTCGAGGTGGGCGTGCCTGTGTGCTTGTGCCTGTGTGCGTGTATGTGCTTGAATGTGCGTTTGCGTGTACGTGTGCATGTGTGTGTGTGTGTGTCAGGTGTGTGTGTGTGTGTGTTGTGTGTGTGTCAGGTGTGTGTGTGTGTGTGTATGTGTATGTGTGTATACGCAAATGCTGCCCAGCTTCCGTACGACTCACGCGCTTGCGCTCCTATGGGACTTCTAGGCTACCGTTCCGAAAGCTTGTTCAACGGTATGCGCGAGTCCTTGAATTATGCACGCACAAGACTTTTAACCGGCTGTTACGTGTTTTCCTCATGCTGAACCTTCTTGACCTCGTCGTTGCAGTTTTGATTGCGACGTCGTCTTCACTCCTATGATTGTCGCGCGCTCGTTTATTGATTCGGATAAGGCGCGGAGAAATGATTTCGCAACAGATAGAGGTGCGCGTTGTGTGCGTTCGTGCGCTTGTTCGTCTGTGTATGAGCACGTGGAGACATGTGCGTCTATCTTAGAGTGTGCTGATGCTTTGTTTTGTCCCTGTGCCCCGTGTGTGTGCTTTTGTTTAATGTGCGCGCGAAACGTGTATGCTGGTTTGACCGCGACTGTTTCGTTCATACATACATATAACATACATATATATATATATATAATATATATATATATATATATGTGTGTGTGTGTGTGTGTGTGTGTGTGTGTGTGTGTGTGGTGCGTGGGTGTGTGTGTGTGTGCGCGCGTGTGCGTGTGTGTGTGCGTGTGTGTGTGTGTGTGCGTGTGTGTGTGCGTGTGTGTGTGTGTGCGTGTGTGTTCAAGTCCCCCCATCCCTCATCCCCTATGTATCCTTGTTCCGCAGGCGACCGCCCATTGGTCGCCCAATTCGCCGCAAACAATCCGTACGAATTCGCAGAGGCTGCCGAGATAATCGCGCCGTAAGTGTGCCCCACTCCCTTACCCCCCCCACCTCTCTCTCAAGCCTCTGTCGTCGCATGCCGTCGAATGGCTCCCACTGTTGTGCCCTACTCCTTTTCCCCTCAAGCTGGGGCAATGCACTGACGTTGTTGCATGCCGTGGAGTGGCTCGTGCTGTCGGCTTCATTTTCACTCGTCAGAGGTTTTACGCCTGGTATCGTGCGATTAGTGGCGCTCCTAATGCCTTTTGTCCAAGTTGTGGATGTACTTTCGGTCTCAACGTCCGCCATTGCTGAGCCGTTCATTCTCTCTCTCGTAGGTTTGTGGATGCCGTCGATATCAATTGCGGGTGCCCCCAGCGGTGAGTGTGACAGAGCTCAAACTACCTCCGTTCTCGCTTGCATGCGTCCGTGGGCACACGCAACCGCGCACGTCTTGCACATGCGCACGCTTACACACGTACGCGCACATACACATGTGCTCGTATGTACACGCAGCCTCTGCTCTCGGGTTCAGTAGTTTTATGCACGCAAGTCTTAATTTTTCTTCTTTTTTGCGTTCGCGCAGGTGGGTTATGAGCGAAGGCTACGGTTCGGCGCTTCTCTCTCAGCCACAGAAGATACACGATATGGTGCGGCTGGCGAAGGAACGGACCGGCGGACTTCCGGTGTCAATCAAAATCCGCGTGTACGACGACCTCAGGCACGTGTGCGCATGCGCCCCTCGTATCTCGCTTGCACTTTGTTCTCTGAGTTTTCATTCCACTTGGAAAGTCATTCTCCAGCACTCACAGCCTTTGCGCTGCCATTCTCTTGTGTACCTCCTGAATTTTTTTTTTGGCGCAATTTCGCATACTCTTTACTTGTCTCACCAATTCAACTCGAGCGCAGGCGCACAATGGACGTCTTGAAGTGCGCCGAGGCCGCGGGCGTGTCATGGGTTACTGTGCACGGCCGTACGCCACAGGAGCGCACGCAGCCCGTCCGCGTTGACGCCATCAAGATAGTGAGTGCTCAATGCAGCTGCGCGCGTGCTGTGTCAGCCGGCCTGCAATTGGAGCTTTGTCTGTTGATATAGTGAAATGCATTCTCCGACACGCGTACACACGCGCAGACGCGCGCGTTCGTAGTCACAGTTTTTGCCCGTGTTCTGATTCTCTGTAATTTGCCCCTGCAGCTGAAGGAGGCCGCAACAGTACCCATTGTCGCGAACGGCGATATCTTTACGCTGGCCGACGCCGAGCGGATTTATAACGACACTGGCGTAAATGGTGGGCAGCGTTTGTCCCACTTCTCTCCTGTGTCTCTTTAGACGCCTTTTCCCGCTAGTCTTTGTAGCGCGTACTCGCGAACTTTAGCGTGCGTTCTCATGTTTGTCACGTCGATGCAGGGGTAATGGCGGCCCGCGGCATTCTCGAGAACCCTGCGCTCTACGCGGGGCACCTGACAACACCCACCGAGTGCGTGCAGGCATGGGTTGACATTGCCGCCGAGCGCGAAAAGGCCGTCACATTCCTCTACTTTCACCGGCACCTCTCGTTCATGCTGGAGAAAATTCACGCAAGAAAAGCGGGTGAGTGCGCAATCCTTGGCCGGTTGGGCCTCGGTCTCTGTGCGTTTTCTCTTTCACTGACAACCTTACGGCCATATGTGCAGACCGAGCTGCGTTTAATGCTGCTTATGGAGACTCGGCATTTGTACTGGAGTACCTTGAACGGGCATTTGGGGTGAAACCAAAGAGTCCCATTGTGTTTGACGTGAAGGACGGAGCCGACGACTGGGACAGGACACATTGACCATTATTGACACGGCTGTTTTCGGTGAAATTATTCGCCGGCTTGTCGCCGAAGACCTCTCCTCTTGTGCATCGGCAGAATCCCGGCCACAACCGGTACCGCTGGACTGGCCTGGGCTGGCGCCGGCGGGCCCTGCTAAACGGGCTCCCCAGTTGCCGGACTGTCGCTTGGCAACTGCGTAAATTGACAAATGCGCTACTATGACCCGGGCACTCTTCTCTGCCGTTGTACTGCACGTGCACACATACGTAGCCGTGACACTCCACCTGAGAATGAGCACTGCACGGACGGGACGTTGGCGAGCACCGCTTGCGTCAATGGGCGAGTTCCTGTTACCCGGGATTTGCCAAATGTTACCCAGGTCTGAAATTCAAAATGAAATGGCTTTCATACAAAAATGGGCGAAAATAATTCAATTCGCAGTGAAATGGCGTCTGGACGCGTTTTGATTGGCCCGTTTCGGGAAATGCCCACACAATGCAGCCGACGCCACACATGCGCGACCCGCGCCGCAACCGCCGCGACCACACTGACGGCGGCACGCACACACAGGCACACACTGCAGGGACGCCGCACACGCACCAGCACGTCTCCTGAGCGCATTTATGCGACGCACACCTGAATCAGTGTCTCGGAGTGCACAGTACTTTCGGCGCAACGAGTCAGCCGACCAATCTGGTTTCACTGCCGACGCGGCGTCAGACACGCCGACGCTCGCACGTCGACTCGCGCGGTTCGCGTCAGCGGAACAAAATGGCACGCTCACAGAGGGCCGTCGCTTTTGGCGTCTATTGCGCGCTCGCCCTCGTAGTCCTTGTGAACGTTGCGGGTGAGTTTCGGAGCTGACGGAACGGCGCGCATACACACACCGTAACTTACCCTAAGAAACTGCTCGGCAATCTCGCAGCGGCCGACTGGGTGCGCAAGTACAACGAACGCTTCCAGCCTGTGTCCTCCAGCGGAGAGCCCATCTCGCAAGCGCCCAGCAACTGGACGGGACTGCCCATTTCCACTTCGCCCCGTGAGTTGACACTGTGCCTGCGCGCAATGTGCAAAGTGACCATTCACGCATTCCGAAAAGCGGCGTACACGAGTCTGCAACGTTAGTTACGCACCTTTATGTGCATATCTCTTGTGCGTCAATCGTGTGCCGGCCGCCGGCCGTGTGCGTGCCACGTGCCACCCTTCTATGAGTCCCGTGCTGTGTGTGTGCAGTGTGTGTGTACCGTATGTTCCGTATATATGCATACATGCGTGTGTGAGCGTGTGTGTCGCGTATATCGGTCTTTGCTATGTATGCGTGCGCGTGCGTGCCTGCCTTATGGCACGCGTATTTGTCCTGTGCTGAATGTTCTTTGTAAGGGTAGGCGTGGAATTCGGGCGTTTTGAATGTTCAGTTGCTTACATGGTATGTGAGAATGTGGGTATGTGCTGCAAATTGGAGACGAATTGCGTGCCGGCATGTGTGTGCTAGGTGTTTGTCCGTTCCGCACTCCGCAATTGCTCTAGATCTGACTGACCCCGGAACTCGTTGCCGCAGTCGGCCTCCCCACGATCACGAACGGGCAGGCGTGCGGCCGTAACCACGTCGCCGGTCTGTACGGCGCCACTGCGTCCGCCAGCACAGTTTCTGTTCGTCTCCAGGCCGAGTTCACCGCTGTGAACGACTTCAACTCGTTGTTTGTCGTCGCCGCGGGACCGCAGGACGGCTCGCTGCTCTGGATTGCCGGGTGCGACAGCGGCAAGTTGACCAACACGTGCCAGCTCCAGGTGAAGAGCATCGCGGACATCGGCGGCTCCGATAGCACCTACATCAACCTCACGCCGAACGAGCGGTACCGCGTCACGGCGACGGTGACGAACAGCGCGTTCACGGTCCAGCTGTCGGTGATCTCGACGGGACAGATGATCGGACAGGCGAACGCGACCATGCCCCTGGGCCAGAACTTCGCCCTCACGTCACTGACGCGCTTTGGCATCGTGCTCGGCGCCAGCCAGGCGCAGATGGACCTCTGCGGCGACAACTTCTCGGCCACGTCGTTTAATTCGCAGAGCCAATCCACCGTCATTGCTTCGGACGACTTTTCGTCGGCCACTCCCCAGTTTTCTGCGCTCGGCACCTACTACAAGGCGCAGCGTCCCGGCCGTTATGCCGTCTCTCCCACGAACCCCATGTTCGGCGCGTGCGTCACGGGATCACCCGCGGGCGCCCTCTTCGTCCCCGACCTCAGCAGCGAGGCCGGCTTTGTTCTTACTGCGGGGCTGAGGGCGTCGAATGCGAATGGTTTTGCGTACAAGTTTCTCATTCTCGGACCGAACAGGGGCGGTCCGGACGCGAACGCCGCCTTCACGATTATGCTCAACTGCAACAACAACAACGGCGGGAACAACGATCCCGACGGCTCGACGACGTGCGGTCTCACCGCACGCGACGAAGTCAACAGCCGCGACTTCCAATACAGCAACTTCCGCGTGTTTGCGGGCCAGTCGTACACGCTCGTCCTGCGCGTACTACCGATCTCTATTCAGGCGACCGTTTCGCAGGACGCTTCGCCCGCGAACAACGCGTCGATCGACCTCACGGGGCTTGTGTACAACCTCAACTCGGCGTCCTCGGTTGGCATGCAGATGGACGGCAACGGCTCACCGTACTCGTGCGTGACGTCGTGGACGATCGATACGGTGCTGCCTGTTGCGCCGCCGACGCAGGCGAGCTACTCGCAGGATTGGACTCCCGTGCTGTTTGAGAACTTTGCAGCCGCGACGGGCGCGCTGAGCTCCAACTGGAAGCCCGTTCCTTTCTCATCGTGTGAGTTGGAACCACCCTTCAGTCCCTGGTGTCGCGTGCGCGGTCGTATAGTAGCAGTGCATTGTCAGCCTCGCTACACGTATGGTTGTTATGTCACACTAATCCCTGTCCGTCATACTCTGCGCAGTGGCCACTGCTCACTTTACCAACGGCATGCTCTGTGGCAACAGCCATAACTCACTCATCCGGACCACCGCCTTCGACACGCTCCCGATCTCCGTCCAGACGTCCTTCTCGACCGACACCCACCCCGAGGACCGCGACATGATCATCATCTTTTCGAGCAGCACGAGTGTGATTGGCGCCGGTTGCTTCAACGACAAGGGCAGCGGGTGCAAGGGCGGCATCTACGACGCGATTGCCGACACGGCCGTGGCACAAGGCTCAACCACTCTCCCGCTCAAGGCCAACAGTGTCTATGTTGTTAACGTGACGTTCAACACGGACCAGACTGTCGCCCTCATCATTTACGAGAACGGGAACTCAACCAACAAGATTTCCCTGTCCGGACGTGTCACGGCGACTGTGCGCAACGTCGGACTTGTTCCCGGCGGAGGAGTGACGGACACGTGCGCGCCGAGCGTGCGCATAACGAGCCCCGGAAGCGGCACGATTGTGGACAACTTCGCCGACCAGTCCCTCTGGATCCCTCTTCCGGCCGTCAACCGTGAGTGGCAGACGCTTCTCACTGCTATACCCCTCTTAGCGCCAGTTGCATCTGCTATATTGAATTCGCCACATCCGCCGTTTCCTACCTCTGTTTCGTTCTTGTGCCTCATCATTAAGTTGTCGCACATTAGGCGCCCTGCCGACGACCACATCGGGACAGGGCATCGTTTCGGACGCGGTCTCCATGGCCGTCCTCGATACGACCAAGGTCACGCTGCCCATGAACGCGTACGGCCAAAAGGTGCACGCCTCGCTCATCTTCCGCACCGAGTACCCCGGGACGGGCGCGGGCATCTTCGCGCGCTACATGCTTCCCACGGGCTCCCTGGGCATGATGCAGGTGTCGTGCAGTTCCGACAACAAGGCGTACTGCAACTTTGGCCTCCACGACGACACTGGCGGCAGCAGCGGACAGTCGTACTCTGTCTCGCTCCAGCCGAGCGTCTTCTACCGCATCGACGCCGTGTTCTCCCCAGAGGACGTGTCGGCGTCGCTTTCGATTGTCGGAATCAACACCCCCGTGATCTCGGTGCGCGCTTTCCCGGGCTCAGCGTACGTGGACCTCGGCATTCTCGTGGGCGCCGCCGCGGATGGCAAGAACGTCTATGCGCCGTGGTTCCAGGTCGAGCGCCGCAACTTTGCGCCGCCCACCCCGTCGGCCCTTCCCGTCTGGTCCGGGTACTCGACGAACTTCAGCGACTCGCTGACGTCCATTTCGCGGTCAACGTGGCAGCACGGCCCGATCTTCCAGGCGGCCTCGGCGGCGATTCCGCAGTTCAGCGGCTCGAACAGTGCGTGCTCTCAGTCGCTCAGCGTAGCACTCCTCATGCCCGAGGTCTTTGTCGGCTACCAAATTCAAGCGACCATGGACGTGTACCTGGACCCCACGTGGACGAACGACAAGTACGGCGCCGGCTTTTTCGCCTTCGCGAACGTCGGGGACCCGTCGCTGAACGAAGGCGCACTCATCGTCGCGCAAATCAAGGGGAGCCGCAACAGTAACGTGGCGTCGATCACCGTCGACTCGCTCGGAACGGACACGAACGTACAGAACACTGCCGGTCCCCTCGACAAGTTCAACCGCACGACGTCCAAGCTCACCGTCATGTTCATCAGCGGCGGCGTGAACGTGCAGATGATGACTTCGAGCGGTCAGACGGGCACCTTCCTCAATGGCCGGTACAAGTGGAGCAATCTCGGGATCGTGCTGTCCGGACTGTGCGCCACGAACGTCGCTGTCGACCGCATTAACAACAACAACGGCGCCCAGCAGTTCCAGCGCGTGTTTGAGGACAACTTTTCTTCGGCGCAGAGCGGTCCCATCACGCAGAACACGGCCAAGTGGAGGGGTGCCACCGATCGCTTCAGTGAGTGGATGATTGCCTGCGATCACATTGCAGCCTCCGAGTTCTTTCTATCCTTCGGTTCCTGGGCGAATACCACGAGTAATCGGTCTTCTTTACTGCTTGCTTATCTCTGCGTGCACTTTCCTTCGCAGTGCCCCTAGCGACCAGCACGCCATCGGGCGTCTGTCCGGACATCCAAGCGGGAGGTATGCGCGTCGTCCCCAATTCTGGGCAGACTCGCGTGACGGCCCTTTTCTCTTTCGACTCGATCGGATCCGCCGAGACGCTTCTTGTCGCGTCGCCCTTTGGCACTTCGCAGAACGCCATCTCCGCGGGCGTCGTCGGCTTCGCCAACAGCCAGTCGCCGCTTTCTCTCGTCATTTCGATGAACAACGGCGGGCCCTCGAACACGGACCCCATCCGCATCCCGATCCAGCCCTACCACTGGTACGCGATCGACGTCATCTTCTCGCCTACTTCCACGTCCGTCACCATCTACCCCAACGACTATCCCGGCCAGCCCCAGACGCTTACGCTCAGCTACAGCCAGTGGTACAATACGTACTACGTTGGGTTTGTTGCTGGGCACACGTCGGACGGATACACCGGCTGCGTGCGCGACTTCCGCATAGACACCCTCAACGCCCCGGATGCCCGCTGCCTCGGTTCGACCCTTTCGCTTATTGACGCGAACGCGGACCGCACCATTCTGTGCGACCGCACAGGTGCCGACGTGGGCTGTGTCGTGATGGATGCCGGTGGCACTGTTGTGCGCTCGCCGGCTCTTGGCGTTGACACGCCTACGTCGGATCACGTGGCACGCAGCACGACAGGCGGCGAGTACGGCGTCTCGCGGGTCGGACTGCACTACCGCAGCAGCTCGAGCCAGGCATGGCAGCTGCGCGCCATGTGGCTGTGCAGCTCTTGCGCAGCCGGTGCCAACAACTACCTCTAGGCGGCCAATCTGGATTTGCACCCGCTCGTCTTCCACCCCCTCCCCCCCTCCCCCCCCTCCTTTCCTTGAGTTCGTCTATCAGGCATTCTAAGTAAAACACCGCATTGCCCCCAAGTGAATGATTTGCAAGCAACATGACGCGGCTCATCTGCCCTGTAAGGATTGGATTGAGCGCGTGCATTTTGTTGCTTTGGGTGGCGAGGGGGCTGCTACATTGTCGAAGACAGCCAGGGATCTCCGCTCAGCTCCTTGCCCAAATCGTCCAATGCAACGATAGCCGCCGCACGCACACTCGCCGAGGAGCGCATAAGCGGGCTCACGTTCTCTGCGTCGCCAAGAATCGATCGGCAGATTTTGCGCAAAATCTGCTGCGCGTCCTCGACGATCGCTGCGCGCCGCTCTCCCCCCACCGCACAGAGCGCAAAGATAGTCGTTGCACCGATAAGCAGAGCGGGGTCGCCCGTGGTCCGTCCAACCGATAACAATCCACCCCTCGCGACAGCCATCAACACGGCGTGCGCGACACAATCGCCAGAACGCGTGCGCGCGTCCAAAACAACGCCCTCCGCCGCCCCATAATCTCTGCAAGAGCCCGCTGCATTCGCGACGGATGAAAGGGCAGAGACCACGCAAGCGAGGAGCTGCCCACTCGAACGCAACGCCTCCGACGCACTTGCTTCCGTAAGTGATGCGATGGTGTCGTCAAGTGTACGCAGCGCTAGGCACCAGTCCGACCCCGCCGATGCTGCAGAGAGAGCGCTCACGTCCAACGTGGCCAGCGCGCATGCGACTGTAGGCGACATTTCCCCGCCCTCCGCGCGGTAGTTTTGTCGCAGGAGCATCGCCATAGCGCGCGAAATGTGTGCTCGACTCGGGTCCATCATTTCGGCAGACCACAGCGCCTCCGTCTCGAGGCACGTGACACAGTCCCGTAAAGCAATATCGCGGGCATCGACAAATCCACCGTCGTCGCCCACAGTCGCCAGCTCCCGAAGAGCCGCGGCTAAGGCTGGGAAGTCGTCGCCGAACTCATTTGACCATTTCGTGGATCCGATGCGTGAAACGAAGTCATAGTTCGACATAGCCCATGGGTTGCCAAGGCGGACGCGGCCATAATTACCCCCGACAGGAACGCAAACCCGCCCCCCAAGTGACCAATCACACCGAGTCCCATCGCGAGCGCGGTGGATCGATACAACAGGTGCATCACACTCACTCTCAGCGCTGGCACCATTACCGTACCATCGTCGCGGCCGAAGTGGCAGTAGTTCATGGCACCCGCCGAAGCCAAGTCCTGGTCCAGCCGGTGGCGCAACATGGCTCGATGGAAGTTGTCAGTGGATTTGCGCTGCGGCTCGTCTCCCGCGAGAAGCATTTCGATGATAACCATAGCATGATCGTCTTCTAGGGATTCACCGCTGTCCACAGCCCACTGCGACAATCGCCTCGCAACGTCAAACATCAGCTCGGCCGACACAAGGGCCGGGGCCTCGAAAGTGCTCCGCGCGTACTTCGCAAAGTTCCTCAGTGGATGGAGCCAGTAGTACTTCAAACGGGAGCAGAAAGGGTTGGCAATAGCCGCAGCCGCGCAGTCCAGAAGAACCTCCAATGCACCAGCGTCCACGAGCTTCGCTGCGCAATAATGGCTGGCGTCCGCCAGCTGGGCCAGCAAGTCCATAGCCTTTACGGCCGGGAAAGTGCGCTGCGCCAGCACCAGCGCCGCGTGGATGGCCGGGGACAGCCACGCGTGATTGCCATGCCGGTGAGAAGGACGCGTCGTTTTGCGCAATTGTACTTCTGCAGCCCAGAAAAATATATCGACGGCGGATTCGAGAACGGCTACACTGCCAGGCCACGCGCGCATGGCGCGAATGGCGCTCGCGATGGCTTCGTCGCTGGCGAAAATCCCGAAAGATATTTTCCCAAAGCTCCGGGGAGAGTCTGTCATGAAATGGGGGCTAAGCACCGACGCAACACACGTCGAAGACATCGCCGCTCTCGAATTGCACGAGCGTACCATTGCCATGAATTCCGGTGTAATGCAGCACCTCTGCCATGCTCCACTGGCCGCCACTGTCCCCTGCCATTCTCCTCAGTGATTTGCACCCGTTGCACACGATTGCGTCGTCCTCGGGGAATCTCGCCACGGCATCGAGAATTGCTCTCGCAAGGTCCTCGTCCCGAAGTTCACCCATGTAAAGAGTGCTGAGGCGCCATCGACCGCCCGCCAGCGCAGCACACCCATGCCGCTGTACACGCAAGTCCCCAGGAGAGTCTCGCATCAACGTGGCCAGAGCAGGTAACAGCCCGTAACACGACTCATCCACCCAGCCCCCAACGGTCACGAGCGGCACGCCAACAAGCGGCGACAAGTCAGGCTCCGCAACCTCACAGTCCCTGTATTCGACTTCGACAGATGCCAAATGGCGCGCCCATGCCCAGTCCGTGCAGCACGCGACAGGCAGGCGCACATGGTTCAGCTCCACCGCCGCCAATGTGACGAGTCCACGAAGATTAGTCCCGTAACGATTGCCATTATCGAGGACGGTCAGGGACCTGATGGAGCCTACCCCGGATGGTGCAGCCATGCCTTCGGAAGGGTCAGCCACGCGGACGCAGAAAAGCACAAGCGTGTGGATGCGTGTCTCCGCCGGCAGGGGCTTGATCGTAACGCCAAAAAGGTGAGTGTGTGCATGTGGCCAAGGAACAGCGCCGACACGTCCGCAATGGCGTCACGATCTTTGAGCGAGTCGCGCCCGAAGGAGACTTGGTGCACATTCGACAATGCGGAGAGGTCGCGCACGCGTGCGCAGGTTCTCACGTCTGCGGAGTGGACGTGCGCGACGGCGTCGACCGACGTCAGTGCTCTGCAGCGGTGAAGTTTTACCCGTTGTAGAGAGGGAATGCGCGGGAGGTCTGCCACGGCAGCGCACTCCTCCAGCGTGAGCATACGGAGCGACGCCACTCCGCCGAGGCACGACAAGTCGGAAACCGCGCAATTAACTAACACGAGCTCGCTCACGGCGAAGAGCGGCGCCACACTTGTCAAGAAGGCCCCAGCATGAATCACGTCGACGCGGTGGAACCCGTTCGCATAAGCCAAGTCGTACACTGCCACAGGGCAAGGGGCAAAGTCGCTTGTTGACCAGCTGAACACGTCGCCTTCTCCGCTGGGCCATAGGGGCCCGAAGCCATCCGCCGCCGAGCTGCCTCGGTACGACGAAAAGAAAGAGTTGTTTCTTGCAAAGTCATTTCGCGCGCAGTCTGCGGCGCAATGTAGACAGATCATGCGTCAATAATATAAGTTTTTTTCGAGGGACTGACGCGCGCTTTTTTTTTTATGCGCAAGGTTCCACAGCAAAGAGAACCCACCCTGGATGACCAGGTGTGTGGGCAGCGGAACAAGGGGACCCTCGAGCAACGTGGCGCGAACACGGGCGCACAAGGCGGCATCGGTGGCCATCACGCGCACGACACTGCGCTTGAGGCGCACGGCGACATGCTTGGACCACAGGGAAACGGCGGCGCTGCGAAGGCCGCGTGCCGAAACGCGCGCGAGGGAGCGGTAGTCGGCGGGGGACAGGTACGCCCAACGTCCCCGAGGATATCGACGGGTACGTCGAGAAGAGACGCCATTGCGGTGCGCGAAAATGCTCGAGACGTTCAGGAAAGGGCCGCCGCGATCGACCGCATCAAATTCAAGCACAAGCAGCACAAGCAACGGCAAACACGACGGGAGTGCTCACGTGAGTGCCCGACAGGCTGCGTGCCCCGTATTATTTCGTCTCAATTAGAGAGAAGGCCCGATATTTCACTATGAAATTGTATCTTGTTGGCAGGGTCCATCTAGGAACAAATTTCCTATTTGGGCCGAGTACCAAAATGAATGAAACGTCAGTTCCCAAAGTGAATTCCAATTCAGTGAGTGCGCCCAAATAAAACCCGCAAAAGTGCCAAAATAACTTCATTTCCATACAAACTCCTTACATTTCCATTTGCCTAATAAATTTATCCGGTCACCACTCCGCGGACCAATCACAATGTGCCATTTGGAGAAATCCGACTCTCTGCTTACATTGAATTTGACCCGAAAATTTCCCCCTGTTTTCATACATTTTCTATTGTAATGGTCTGGACAACACCCATTCCGACTTTCTCTCTCACACAGAACTGCATTGAGCTCCAACCGTTAATCCGCAAGCGATTTCATTTCGTGCGTTCTTTCGTTGTTCGTTGGTGTTTACTGTGGTTGAGTCAGCTGGAGTACACGCTCCGAAGGACTCGGGAAAATGCGTGCGTTGCATGCGCTGTTGCTGGCGTTTGTCGTCCTCGGCACTGCGCAGACTGGCGGTGAGTGGAACGAGGGGTTAATCGTATCGATTCGCTTTCTCTCACAGCTCCCGCTCCCTCCGGGTCCCTTCCCGCCCCTTCCCTCTCTTACTCCTTCCAGTTCTCTTGTTCTCGTGCCACTGCTATTTCCTTGTAGCGTATGTCAGCGTCCTAACTGTTCCGTTCGTTGTTGCCGGCTTACCGCTTATATGCGACCGCTCTCTGCATGTGTTGCTCAGCGGCCGACTGGATGCGGCGGTTCACGGAATGGTTTCCTTACATCTATCCTTATGGCCAGTCGATTACGACGACCGGCACCGGCTGGGTCGGCCTCCCCTTTGTTGACCGCCCTCGTGAGTGATGCGCGGGTCGCACAATATAGCCACGACACATGCCCACACGTACGCGCGCACACACGCACGCGCATACCACGCACGCACACACTCACTCACACACGCGCGCGCGCGCGTACGCACGCACGGCATGCACCGCATACACGGCGAGCGCCTGTCTCATATCGCACATCGTTGACACCATATTGCTGCAGTTGTGCTTCCGGACATTTCGTCGACCAAGGCGTGCGGGAAGGACCACGCCGCCGCCCTCTACAATGCGCAGATCCCTTCCAACGCCGCGTACGTGACGTTCGCGCTCGACTTCAACGGCATTGACGACTATACGTCGATCTTTGTCGTCGCGGCTGGCCCTCAGAACTCGACGCTGCTGTGGATTGGCGGCTGCGACAGCGACAAGCAGTCACGCATGTGCAACCTGCAGGTCAAGAGCCCCATTAAGGACAACGGCAAGAGCAACTCGACGTCGTACCCTCTGACCCCGAACTCCCCGTACCGCATCACGGCGACGCTCACGAACACGACCATGCAGGTGTCGCTCGGGCTCACGGACGGCTCCATGCTCGGGTCGATGTCAACGAACCTCCCCAACGACCTCTCGATGTACAGCTTCACCCGCTTTGGCGTTGCCATCGGAGACTCGCAGGCGGCGAACGTGCTTTGCGGCGACAATTTCCGCGTCATGGCCTACGACATCAACAAGAACCCCACTACGCTTGTGTTTGACGACTACACGTCCGTGGGCATCTCGAGCGCCAAGATGCTCCCCGTCGGCAACTATTACAAGCCGGCGCCCGGGTACTACCCCAGCGGCGGCTGCTCTTACGGCCAGTCGGCTGCGATGCTGTCCGTGGACCTGTCGAGCGAGCCCGCGTTTGTCCTACGCGCCGGAATGCGCGCGTCGTCGTTTTCGGCCACGAACTTCCGGTTCTTCTTCATTGGCCCCGACCAGAACACGGGGACGACGCAGTCGGTCATGAGCGTCACGCTGTCGTGCCAGAACAACGGCGGGTCGCCGCCGCAGGGGAATGTGGCCTACTGCGGCATCTCGATGCGCGACGAGACATCGGGGAACCAGTATGGGTACATGAGCCTCCCGGTGTATTACAACACGAACTACAACCTCACGGCGCGCGTCACGGGCCGCAACATTGAGGCGACGTTTTCGCAGGACGGCAACCCCGGCAACAACGCGACGGTCACGGGATCCGGCATGTTCGCGTCGGTGTCGAACGTCGGGTTCCAGATTGAGGGATCGACGGACGGAAATATTGCCTGCCTCTCCGGCTTCTTCATCGACACGCTCGCGATTGGCGCGTCCCTGCCGACGGGTCCGAATTACCAGTGGACGCCCGTGTTTTACGAGAACTTTGCCTCGGAGACTGCCCTCAACGGACTGTGGCGTGGTCTTCCCTTTGACCAGCGTGAGTGTGCCCTACCCACACTCTGTGATTGCATATTCACTTTGTGTGTCTCTGTCGTTTGTTTTCGAACTTGTGCGTGTCCGTGTATCTGTTCATGTGTCTGTGCCCGTGTGCTTACTACTAGTTCGACTTACACCCTTGTGCTTGCATGAGCGCAGTGTGCTTACTACTAGTTCGACTTACACCCTTGTGCTTGCATGAGCGCAGTGTGCTTACTACTAGTTCGACTTACACCCTTGTGCTTGCATGAGCGCAGTGAAGCCGGCGCACTTCACGGGAAACCAGCTTTGCGGCAACGACCACAACATTCTCGCGCGCACCGACGTCTTTGATGCCCTCCCCGTGTCCGTGGCCGCTACCTTCAGCACGGAAGGCGACGTCACCGACCGCGAGATCATTCTTGCCGGCATCGGCAACAACCTGATTGGCCTCGGCTGCTTCAACGACAAGCGCGGCAACTGCAACGGCGGCATTTACGACGTCTTTGGCGGCGCCAACATCGCGCAGGCCAAGACACCCCTCACGCTCAAGCAGTTTACGAACTACACGATCAACGGCACGTTCGCAACGGGCAGCGTCGCTCTCTCCATCTACGAGACGCTGAATCCCTCGAGCCGCATCGATGTGTCGGCGCCGGTTTCCTTCGCCCTTCGCTCTGTCGGCGTCGTCGTCGGCATGGGCGGTGCACGTGACACGTGCGTGACGAGCTACAAGATTGTCACCCCGAAGACCACCATACTCGACAACTTTGCGAACCAGGCGCTTTGGGCCACGCCCTCGGCGCTCACGCGTGAGTCTCTCTCCCTCTCGATGCTTGCCGTTCTTTCTTCATTTGCTCACTCGTAGCCAGCCTATTGCTTTCGTCTCAGTCTGTGTGCTGTCGAGTCCTTTCCCGTGTTTTAACCCCCCCC